>JANVCF010181723.1:0-21452 GCA_025388745.1 Hydrozoanthus gracilis
AATTATTAAAGGTTTTACGAAGTTATTCACGTACATGTTGTTTAGGCAAATTACTAAAATAGGGGGGGGGAGGGGGAGGGGGGTTGTTATTGATATTGCGGAAAGCCTAAATGAATTCTTCTAGAGCAATGTTTTAGTAAAGAAGTATGAAAGAAAGAAGAATGGATGTTTGGTTATTTGGTTCAATTCAGGCACAAAAATATTTTTTATAATCTCTTATCGTGGTTATGTCAAACGGTTTAAGTTAGCAGAGCAAAGGTCAATAACGAGACCGGTTGAAAATACTTAGCGTACTGAAACTTTTAGTCACATGCAGGGATGAGGCTTTGCAGCCCAAAATTACTAAATACTAAGCGTTTGAGAAGAAACTCAGCTCCTGGTCAGTGATTGGATAAAGCTGTGTAACATTAAAAAAGTTGATTACCTAGAGAAAAACACTTGCAACCACCTGATGTTATGTTACACCAACAAGAGGAAGGCTAAATTAGTATTTATCTTACGCCTTAATTGTTCATTGTTAAGAAGTAGCTCCTGCAGATCGTAAAGAAGAAAGCTTCAGATAATTAGAAAAATTAGCAGAAATTAAACATTTTTCAACGTGTAAATCATCAATCGTCTTTGAATAATTACTGGTTGTAACGATTCAGTAGGGGTAAGTTTCATATTTTTGTAACCGATAACACATTTTTTCTTGTAACTCTTGCAAGATTTAAATTTGTTTTTAGCAAAAGAGATAATAAGAGCCAAGTTCAGTTACCTTGAAGTGGAAAATTAGCAGCATCCCTGCTTACTTTGACTTTTTATGCAGTTTGTTACGTGAATGACCAAATAGAAATATGAATTAATCAAAGTAAATTTCCAGTTCTAAATACTCTTTTTAATAAAAAAAAACTATTTTATCTGCTTCGTGCCTCGCGCTACATCATATGCCTTCTGCTACGTCATTATTGCACGCTTCAAGTCTTAAAAAACGTAACAGAAACGGCGAGGAAAGGTTTTATTTTAGAAAAGTACTCTTATTAAAGGATTCTGGAAACGTGAACTTAAAAAAATAAGCTTTATAGGGACTTATAATCATATAATTCTGACCCAATGTTCACTTTGACTTCCGTGTTAGGTGATTATTTATATGCAAACAAAGACATTTGGTCTTATCGGTCATTGAAAAAGAGATGCCACTTGAAGCTAAGGCGATGTCACTGTTTAAGGAAGCAATACGTTGCCAAGAGCCGACAACCATATATTCAGACTTCAAACATTAAGAGTCAATTTATTAGGTACAAGCCAAGTGGCGACATGTTTTCATTCCTTTTTTTAAGTCTTTTGAATTTTTCTCAGAGAAAGTCAGATTTGCATCATTCATCGGTATTTTTTTCTCTGTTGAATTCTAGACTTGTAGTGAATCAAAATAGAAAAATAACAGACAGATAGATAGACAGATAAATAGATAGATAAATAAAAACAATGACTTTATTTAGCATTCTTTAAACTCGTTAAGCATTGATGTTCTTCCAGCGCTTCGGTGGTCAGTTCAAGCTTAGAGAACTTGCTGAGTATAGCGTGGCGTTTTTCATAAGGACAAATGGTCGAGAATGCTCTCTTTTGAATTTGCTCTAGGTCCTTATTGAGATTCTTTGACAGAGAACAATGAAAGACTGGTTTGGCATCTTTGAAGAAGGCTCATAAAGCAGAGGTAAAATGATATATTAGATTGTCATTAAGAACGTTGGACATTTTCTTCATGGGAGCTGCTCTTTGCATAAGTTCACCTACGTGCGCATCACCACGAAAGCCCGCCTTCAAAAGTACCTTTTTTTTTCCGATCACTGTAGATAGAGGGACTTTTTTTCTTTGAGACAGTGCGGCTCCGATATGCAAGTGCAGCTGCATACATGACCACTGCGGACAGCTTGATGAAAACTTAGCTCCTAAAGCGATTGGTTGTGACTGTACTCGGTCTATTCAGAAGGTTGAGCAAGACAGTCAATACGTCTCGATTCCTTTGCAATTTGAAGGTTTGATGAGCAGTCGAAACTGTTGTTTTATAGCAATTAGTTAATCATCTTTTCCTACTTATCCTTTGAACGATAAAGGAAAACGAAAGAAAAGCGTGCCGAGCGTCCTCCATACTGTACTGTACAGTAACTACGAAATGCTTTCAGTTCGTTGAGTTCTGTATAAGCACACACTTGCAACCAGTTGTTGTGTTCAACCAAAAAGAGGAAGACTTAATTAGTACTAGTATTTATTTTACGCCTTAATTGTTCATTGTTAAGAACTAGCTCCTGCAGATCGTAAGAAAGCTTCAGATGGCAACAAAAATTATTAGAATTTAAACCATTTTCAACTTGTAAACCATTTTAAATCGTCTTTGAATAATCACTGGTTGCAACGAATGGGTAAGGACAATTCAATTGGGGTAAGTTGCATGTTTTTGTAACTGATAGCACTATTTTTCTAGTTACTCCTGCAAGATTTAAATAGCAAAAGAGATAATAAGAACTCATTTCAGTTCTGACAATCCCCCATTACCTTGAAGTGGAAAATTAGCAGCATCCCGGCTTGCTTTAACTTTGTATGCAGTTTATTACGTGAATGAACAAATAAAAACAAAAATAAACCAAAGAAAACTTCCACCTCTAAGTATGCTTTTTAATAAAAAAAAAAGATTGTCTCTACTTCATGCCTCGTGCTACGTCATATGCCTTCTTCTACATCATTATATATGCAAGTTCGGTATGCAAAAGCAGCTGCATGCATAATTATTGTGGACACATCCTAAAGCCTGTTCGCGATTCCTTGGCAGTTTGAAGCAGCCTGAAATTGTTGTTTTATAGCAATAAGTTAATCATCTTTTCCTACTTTTCCTTCGAACGATTAAAGGAAAGCGCGCCGGGCGTCCTCCATTCTGTACTGCACAGTAACTACGAAATGTTTTCAGTTCGTTTGAGCTCTGAGCACGGCTAAACTCAGAAAAACTGCCTTCAGACTATCAAAGAAAACTTCTATATCTAAAAGGGCAATTTATAGGCAAAACAAAATTAGTGCTAGAGAACAAAGTATTGAAATAATACTGGCCTGGATCAACTTTATCTTGTGAAGCACGAGCGAAATCCGAATCATTCTTGCCATAAATTTGATTTGTTTTATTTTTTTAATGGCAGCGGCTGATTTCGAAAAACAATGCATGCCAGTGGAAAAGAATATGCCAAAGACTTTAATTATTAGAAATTGAAGTTTTTTCACGATTATAATCTAACTCACTTCAAGTTTGTAAAGGTGGGTTGTTTCTTTTACCGTTTGCTGCCATAAAAAAGTATTGTTTAGAATTTACTGAAGTTTAAGTTGACGAAAATAAAAGGGGGCGGAGTTATTCCTTTTATACCGTTGCTTCTTCTTTAACTAAGAGAGACGAAGACTAAGGCGTTTGCTTGATAAAAACTTTTTTTGAATCATTGAACCTGTCTATATCATTTACATATTTATTCCTGGCAGACCATTTTTTCTACTTGGCTTACAATGCGCTAGGTGTATAGATAGGCTATATTTAGATTTATATAGACTAAGGCTATATTATATATAGATAGGCTATATTTAGATTTAAACAGATTTGTAGGTACTATGTAAAGTCCTGAAGAGACCACGTGGGTAAATAAAGTATTATTATTATTAGATATTATTATTAGGTGTCTCTCTTGTTAGGCTTTAATGAATTTCGTGTTTCGTTGGTGTTCAAACATCTCCAGGATGAGTGCAATAACAGTAGCTACTTGTTGTTTGATAGTTTGAAAGTGTCAACAATGTGCTCAATTAAGTAAAACATCAAACAACGGTAGATGTGGCAACAACGTGAATTAACGTTTTATTCCTCAGTATGCACTTAACCGTTTATGGTTTACAATAACATCAATGACAAGAACTACACATTGCAATCAGACTGACTGAATTGCGTGTTTTATAAAATATCAATATTGCAGTAAGGAAAAAAATTAAACCGACGTAGAACGACACAAAGTTAAAAGACATTACGCTGTTCCTAGGAACTAAAATTTTAAATCAAATACTTCTTAAAACCCTTTGATTGGCAGAGTAAAAATAAAAAAAAGTTCTGTTCGGCCTCAAAGTCCGGTTTACTCAATGATAAAATCAGCCCTCTTCTTCTGGATGCTCAACCAAGATGCCCCTAACAGTATTCCCCGGGTAAGGCTCCAGCTGAGAAACAGAAATTGTTGTTTTATCAGTTTGAATATCATAACAAATTGTACTAGTAATTATATTTTTCCTCATACATTCAGTCTACTGTAATTACACTTGGTAAAGCTTGATAACTCTTCTCTTAATTTCATATAACCAATGGGGAAGGTTGTTATGTTTTAAAACTTAGCTAAATCACAACACGAGTGTGTCGAACCATAACTGTTTACCTGCATGTTGTTATAGAGAGGAAATTTACCTTAAGTGAGAAGCATAATCTATTTAACCCTAGACAGCAAGGTTGAAAAGGACGGGGTTCAACTTTTTTTCAAAATTTCTCGCAAAGTAATGTCACTTACAAACACTTCGTTGGCTGATTACGTGCAATAAAATATATTTTTAGAGTCAGATTTGCGGCTTTTATACTTTTTTAAGAACACACAAATTTGAACGGTCTGCTGATGTACAGGGTTCATTTCTGGTTGCGTTCTTTAAAAAGACCTTAAAACAGTTTTTTCTCAGTATGTAATGACGTTGTGATTTTGAGTTCTAGTATTGCTCTATTCAATGTGTTTGAGTTTTCCTTTTATATGGATTTTGTGTAGATTTGTCCAACTTTAATTAAGCAATTTTTGTAATTGTATGAATCTTACACAGTTAATATTTTCTTCCTTCCTTGTTAAGGCTCTCACCATATTCAGGTATCTTTAAAGTTCCTGGTAAGGCAAATTGTTGTACTATTTAAATGTCTAAAGATTATAAAACAAGTGCAATAAATGTTTTTGTTGATCATGTTAGCATTTAACCATCAAAGTCTCAGGCATTGAACCTTTTCTTACTAAACAAAATGAGTTCTTAGTCGGGTGATAAACATTTTTTATCGTGTGATTAAAAAAAACAAAATGTAAGTTTACCTCCGCCTGTTCCACTGCTTCTTGAGCCTAAAAAAATGATAAAATAATTGGAGTATGAAATAAATAAACAGGGTATGTTGTACCACTACCTACTATCTATCCATTGTTTAACTATTTGATTTTAAAATTGTGAGCCGGGATCGATTTTTATTGTGTATCGATAAATCGATAAATTTGTATCGTCAGATCGATTTTTCCATGATAAATTACTTACGCCTGAAAGTTTACAACGCAGAGGAAATTAATTTTTAAAGCATACTCTACCGATCAATATTCAAAACAAACTGTTGTTGAAGCCTTTAAATGTAACAAATTGCCCTAAATGTGGTAAAATAAAAGTCCTTAATGCAATAAAGGTCCTAAATGTAATACAAGATTGGTTATAAATGTAATAAACCAGTGGTCCTAAACATAATAAACCCATAATTACACTTAGGGCCTAACATCGAGGCCTCAAATGTAACAACAGTCCCTATATGTAAAAAAGGGCCAAACTATAAAAGCGGATAAAAAACATATATTGTCCCCTCAAGTACTAGTGTAACACAGATAACATAACTTGCATGCTTTCACAACACCAGACTATTTAGTACGATTAGCCTTGCCATTTTTAAGATTGGCTTGAATTTTACTCTTCATATTACTTTCAGTCAAAACCTTCTGAGTACTAAGCATAGTCTTTGTCTTATGCAGCAACATTTACGGTTGTAATTTCTTACAAAAATATAATGGCGTGGTTTCAGTAAGAAGTCACTTCCTCCACCTCTCTTCTGCCTTCCATTCATCCCTTTGCATCAACAGCTCTTACCAAATAAGAATATATCTCGTAAAAATTTCACGACTGCGTTGGATTTTGTTTAAAAAAAAGATTAGTTTAACAAACGAGACATCAGCACAGTTTTAGAAGTAGCCCTGTGTGGAAAGAAAAGACAATTTGTAATATTGCAACAAATTCTGCCCTTTGAAACAAAAATGCTCCTTCCAAATATGCACGTTTTAGTGGCAAAACAAGTTATTGATGTTACATTTAGAAGAATATGCGATTTGAACCTTTTGCCTTTTATTACATTTATGGACTATTATTACATTTGAGGCCTCGATGTTAGACCTTAAGTGTAAATAAGGGTTTATTACATTTAGGACCAAACTTTATTACATTTAGGACCAATATTACTTTTAAGACCAATCTTTTATTACATTTAGGACTAACTCGGTACTACATTAAGGACCAAATTTTTATTAATTTTTAGGGCCATTTGTTACATTTAAGGCCTCTACAACTGTTCAAAATTTTCAGCTGTTGAGGCGTTATTAAATTAATCACACAAGGTAGTGTAAGATAAACCTTGTGATTATGCCTCCTCGCCTATCAGTCTTACAACACGATGAGACTGGACTGTAAAAATTTAATTTATTGGGGTGTTTTTTTTATAGGGAACTCGAACTGTACTTTGTTCTTGATAAGTTTCTTACACTAAAAATCTCGAAACCAGTACAGGTACAATAAAGTTGAAGTCTTTTTTGGTGTCCTGGTTGTTTATTTTTTTTTTGAAAAAGTCTCATTCGCATTTCTGTAGTGGCCCGGGGCAGGAAGGACTTCTAAATATAAGGGGTGGTTATATGAGACCTAGCGAGTTGAGTTCCGTTTCATACATTTCCAGGCCTAAACATGATTAAATGAGATCGGTCTGAGGCTTCCATGCAAGCGTACACAAATCTGAAATTTCTTTGCACCAAATGTCAACTTTCGTCCCGGTCTAAATTCGTCCCAGTCTCATGCTATAAGATCAAACTTTTATTTATCTGAATCAATGAATAGTTAGCTGTTACATTAATAGGAAAAAGTATGGTTACAATTACATGTCCAAGTGTTGTTACATTTAGGACCTTTGCTACCGCATTTAGGACCAGTTGATGTTACATTTAGGCCCTTAGTTACAATTAGGACCAGTTGTTACATTTGTGCCTTCAACACGGCATCTATTGTAAAAATGGAAATCGAAAACAAGATCTAATCAAACTATTCTTTAAAAAAAGATTATTAAATTTACCTCGTTTGCAATGCCAAAATCTTCATCGAGAACGACAGCAATGGCGTTATTGTCAATTAAGCCACCAAAAGCAAGAGCAGGACCAAAATAGATTGTTGCTGCTGATACATCGAGATAGAGAGCATAAATTAATAAGAAAGTTTTCAATAACAACATCATAATTTCACTACAAAAGTCTTCAACAGAAGAAAAAGCATTAACAAAACTTTCCCTTAGCCCTGTGTAGAAAGAAACAAAACTGATTCAACTCGAATACAATGCATGGTATCAAGGAATTAATAATCCAATAAATAAAGGAAATAGTTGCGGATCTACATGGCCCATTTTCAAGTTATTATCAAAAATTTCCTTAAATTCACATTGGTTAAGATTTGAGTGCTTTGTTGGCTGTAATAAATTTTAGCACATGCAGCAATGTAAACAGAATTCTAAGTCCTGGGGTAACTGCCAGTAGCATTGGCAGTAACATTGATATCCATTGTAAACTGAACTACTATTTCACTTGCAATTTAATCAACCATCTGCTATTACTCCAACAAATTCTCAGGACTTAATGCACTCTTTTTTCATAAAAAAAGTACTTTATAAGTATATTGAGGCTGAAATAATGCCGAAGCTCAGATTAGAGAGCTTATTTTGTTAGAAAAGTAAATTTGCAGATTACTTGCTTAAATTGCATGAACAAAGCGTCTTATTACATAGTGACTAACTAAGGAACTAAGATTATTTATAAGAATATTTTCACTCTAAAATTTGCAAAAAATGGGGATATCCAGCCTCGCTTCGAAAACAATGCTTTTTATCAGGAGAGTGTAAGCCATAAGTAGTCTCGAAATCTATGTTGCATGCTTGCAAAAAAGCAAAGTGCTCAATATTATTTATTGCGTCGCTTCGTTTACTTTCGATTTTTGATTGAAGTATTTTTAACCCGCCCTAGCAATATAACGGTTGTTATTCGGTAAACTGCGACATCTAACAAAGAAAATGAAATTCAAAGCAAAAAATATGTTGCAAAACCACTTTATCAAATTTAGAAGAAGAGTTAAAGGAGAAAGAAAAGGATTTTATATCTACCAAATGCCAGCTACTCGCTTTGATATTTTCCTTCCTTATAGGGCTATTAAACGGAATCGTTTTAGCTGTAAAATTGCTTCTAAAGTAAGTTTGTACCTTTGAAACGGTTCCAGAACTTCAAAACATAGAAAAAAAAATGTACCTGACAATACTGCAAAGCCAACTAATTTTATCCAGTATAGTGCGGCAGCCATTTTGACAGAATTCATTTTATTGATTGGACGAAAAGACTTTGACTGTGACGTCGCTGTGACGTCGGTTACCTTATATTAACACTTTGCGAAATCTTTGATGTTCCATTAATAGTTATATCTCCTGATGGTTGCTCCATCAGCCTTAAAATACGTTCAGGCTCAACAAACGATGGTATTATTTAGCTCTTCAAGTTTTGACCTAAAAAGCCTAGCTTTCAACAATTCTGTGCATGCGAGAACTACAATGAAAAGCAAAATGTCGTTAGGCCACAACTGCGACAACATTTGTCAAACTGAATGATAACTGCAAATAGCAGAAAAAGCTAACTTCAAAACATAAATTCAACGGCTAAAGCAAGATTCAGCAAGTATTATAAAGAAAGATTTTTTAACATATATGCTTCGGCGTTACATGGTAAGTCATGAAATCCTTGCAAAGCAAGTTGATTCTAGCAAGAAAGATTTTAATTTGTATTGTTAATTATTATTGAGTACTAAAAGTTTGTAGAGAAACTCAGCTGCTGGTCAGTGATCTGCATTTAACTGTGTACTATAGAAGAAGCTGCCTTAACATATATGCTTCGGCGTTACATGGTAATTCATGAAAACCTTGCAAAGCAAGTTGATTGTAGCAAGAACGATTTTAATTTGTATTCCCATTATCATTTGTTGTACACCATGATACATTTCATTGACCTGGAGCATAGTTTTTTTTAAAAGTTTATATGCTTCATTCTTAAAATCATTTTTTTCTATTTTAAGCAGAATGCATGGTTATAACTGGCTATTCCAGAATTTGCCAAGGAAAACTTTTGTATAACATGTTTTCGTACTTTCTTAGAAGGGTGTATGGATGTTTATTTTGATTAAGAAACAAGAGCATTTATGTTCTCCTTTCGTATCTCTTCAAAGTTTTTAAACTTAAAAACTTAAAACAGAGGGTAAAGAAAACGATTGAAAAAAGTTATCGTAAATCTTGAACGTTAACATTACTAAGTACTAACAGTTTATAGAAAAACTCAGCTGCTGGTCAGTGATCTGCATATAACTGTGTACTGTAGAAAAAGCTGCCGACTTAAAAGGAAACATTTCCAAACTCCCTGTTGTGCATGTTATACCAGCCCATATACTCTCATATCGTAGCTATTTCAAAGTTAAACAGTGCAAAAATTAAACGAAAAAATAACATAAATATCTACCAACTGTCAAAGGGATGTGGCTCTCGACAGCCAGTATTACTAAGTACTAACAAGCTCCTGGTCAGTGGTTGCATAGACCTGTGTAGCACAGAGAATGCTGATGACCTAATGGTTGCTCTATCAGCCTTAAAAAATGTTCAGGCTCAACAAACGATGGTATCATCTAGCTCTTAGTCAAATTTTGATCTAAAAAGCCTAGCTTTAACAACTCTGTGCATGCGAGAAAGAAGAACTACAATAAGAAACAAAATGTCGTTAGGCCACAACTATGACAACATTTGTCAAATTGAATGATAACTGCAAGTAGCAGAAAAAGCTAACTTCAAAACATAAGTTCAACGGCTAAAGCACGACTCAGCAAGTCTTATAAAGAAAGTTTTTTAACATATATGCTTCGGCGTTACATGGTAATTCATGAAATCCTTGCAAAGCAAGTTGATTGTAGCAAGAACGATTTTAATTTGTATTCCCATTATTATTTGTTGTACATCATGATTTTAATTGACTTGGAGCATAGTTTTTTTAAAGGTTTATATGCTTCATCAGAAACCGATTGAAAAAGCTAGTGTAAATCTTCAACGTTAATATTACTAAGTACTAACAGTTTATGGAGAAACCCAGCTGCTGGTCAGTGATCTGCATATAACTGTGTAATATAGAAAAAGCTGCCAACTTAAAGAAAACATTTCCAAAGCTCCTGTTGTGCATGTTATACCAACCCATATACTCTCATATCGTAGCTATTTCAAAGTTAAACAGAGCAAAATTTAAACGAAAAAATAACATAAATATCTACCAACTGTCAAATTGATGTGGCTCTCGACAGCCAGTATTACTAAGTACTAACAAGCTCCTGGTCAGTGGTTGCATAGACCTGTGTAGCACAGAAAATGCTGATGACCTGATGCACAGAAATTGCTGATGAGAAAGAAAGTATTGATTCACAAGTTGAAAGCTTAGAAAAATTCTGAGTCACTGAACGTAATCGAACAGTGTTTGAGTTAAAGTGTTTGATAATAGTGTAACAGGGTAGTCCTGGAACTGTCCTAAAACATCCCTGTTATTGAGGAATCACTCGCGAGGCTCAGGTTTACCAGGGTTGATACCTTTATTTACTGGTGTACGCTCTTAACTTTACTTACATCATGCTAGGCTGAGAGCTCGAACCCAACTGACTAAAACTAGAGCTAGGTCTTTTTTATCATGCTGTTCAACGAGATCCATTATTGTCTCGTCACCTAGGAAGTTCACGGGCCTAGCCTAAATTTCTTAATGAACTCGGCTCACAATATAGATTTTAGACTAAATTACCAATCTACTGAACTTGACCGCTCAGAAATTCCTTAATAGTAGGTAAGCCCGCACAAGATGTATTTACACTAAAAAGATCCACTGACGGCTTAGCAAGGTTACAAATATTCACGCGAGGCAATCAAGAGACTTTCATGACAATTAAAAAATTGTAACGGTTATCTCTCGATTCTCTAAGCCAACAGATTTTGTCTCTGTAGTGTAAAATTGTTAATAAAGATTTTGAATAAGACTGGTGATAATTTCGTGTTGTTACATATCACCCCTCTCTTAAGAGAAAGCCTCCTGGCGTATTTTATAATGGAATAAAAAAAAACGATTCTGTAGTTGTAAAATGAATAAAAAAAATGGTTATATAGATATGTAGTGAATAAAAATAAGTGAAGCCAAAACACATCAATCAACGATGCGGCTTAAGCAAAATACACGAGGTTACCTTACTCAAAACTTAACCCATTTGCTACGTGTAACTGCTTGCGACAGTTCTAGAGTTCTAGAGTTTGGTTGCTTGCAACTATTAAAATTGAATATCAGCTTGTGATTGAAAATACCAAAAACTAAACGATATTGTAAACCGTTATGTCATGGACTCTTTTGAAACGACTTGGTCGATGCTGAAGTCTATCTAGTTCACAACCTACAAACTAAGGTAAGCTATGACATGTACTAACAAATCTTCTTTCTTTTTTGTGTGTTATCTTGTAGTAATTTTGTTTTCCTTTAATTTTTTTTTGTTCTAAAAACGAAACTATGCAAAAGTAGTAAAATAATCAACTCTACAAAAACGCAATCTGAGAGTCTTCGTTGTAATAAAAAAAATGCTACGCTGAACGGCAAGGTAATATTATCCATTGACTCAATAGTCAGTTAGAAAAAAAATTAATAAAAAGTAAACCAAAACAATGTATTTGTTTATAAAACATCGAGTCGTGTGTGTTTAGGCCATGTGGAAGATGATATGGTATGACCTGAAGGTTAAAAGCACATTGACAAAGTCCTTGCTTTTGAAGCGACTTTTTAGGTTGAACAAAAGTTTAAGCCTGATTTATTATCTGTCTGGCGATTAAGTGCTCTTGTTTTCTTTGTACCACCAGTTTAATCATAAAAGACTACTAGAAGTTATCCTTTAAGATACGGTGTATATCATTTGAGACAAGAGTGCATATATTAACTTGATTTGACAGACATGGCATAAACATTTTATCAACTGCTAGCGTATGGAATAAAATCGTGACAATTAATTGCCATTGGTTGATCTTCTGTTGATTCGTGCTATTTAGTGTTTATGATTATTGTTTATAATTATCTATGAATTGATTAAAGATGATGCTTTCACACGAGCGTACACACAACTTGAGTCAAATTATCTTGCACAATTTTGATACTTAATTAGAAAATTAACACGCCAACTAGCCTGTGTGTGTCACTGGCGTATAAAATGATAATCAAAATACTGTAAGTTTGTGACAACCGACAAGGATTCAAGAATACCCAGTCCTAATACTACTGAATGGAAACATCTAGGTAACTATAAATGTCTTCACAAAGTTCAATGTTCACTAATTTTTCAAAATGTTTGAAAACCTTGGTCACAAAGTTTTTGTTGTTGATGTCGTTGAAATCCTTTTCATAGGTTGATATCGATTTATTATTCGTTTTTCTTTCAATTAAGATTGCTTCTCCTTGGTTTCAGCGGGGGTGGTGTCGCCTTAGGTTTATTGCAAACTTTACAAGTTTTTCGTCGAGGTTCTTTGAACTTGTATAACAAATAAAATATGACGAATACAGCAACCGTGTTCAACGTAAACAGACAAAGAGCGACATAGATAAAAACGTCTTTCATTGTTATTTCTGTAACCTCCTCAATAGAATCTATTTCTTCCCCAGCTTTGTTTATTTGTTTGGTTAATTTCTTGTTCAGAGTTTGATAAAGTTGATCCAAAGCTTTTAGGACTGTCTTGTTGAATGTAGTCGGAGGAGGTATTTTTAGTGACTGATGGTATAATTTTAACAGATTTTGGTCCAAATGAGGCGACCATGGCACATACTGGATCGTGTCTTTATCAAATAATGGAACTGTAATCTCAAGATGATCTGGACATTTGCTCAAACCAGTCTTCATCCCGACAAAGGATACGTTACACGGCAAGTGGTATATAGACAATGGAGACACCTCAAGCGGTCCTATATTTAAGTTCAAAATTACCCTAGTGGTTGCGAGGAAATAGCGTCCTCCAAGATGAATAATTGGATGTAGATTCTGGCAATCGTCCATTGGGACATGTATTCGAGGATATCGAATCATCTGCTCCGCGTTCCATGGGAACCCCAGCCACTCAATGTTAGTAACTGTTTGAATTACATTAGATGGGCAAAGGACAGCAGTGTCATCTTAAGCGTTTCAGCAGTAATTAGCTTTTGTGAGTTTTCGCATTTAACTAACACAAGATCATTTTGTGTTACTGGCCCAGTATAACATGTACCAGATATATTAACAGATATGGGCGAAAGATGTTCAATTGTACAGATGTCGTTAGTACTCGTTACCTCTGGCACTGACATTAAAATATTTAATTCTAAATGCTTTTGCTGGTACTCGTAATCTACCATCGGGAAGGCTAAAACTGAAAAACCTTGTCGAAGCAATTCGACCGTTATCTGCATTGTTGAATCTTTCTTTAAATAAGAACTTAGTCTATCCGTAATGAATCTCGGTAGATCTACAAAACCAATGAGTGCTTTCTGTGATAGATGTGAAACTTGCGACAAAACATCCTGTATTTCAGAAAGCCTTAGCAAAGCTGTGAACGCTCGATTAATTTCCGCTGAATATTTCGAAAGAAATTCTAAGAGTAAAGCATGATTACATGCTGCAATAGTAGAACTGATTAAGCTGTTTTTGCCATTCTTTGAAAGTTTTGTCGGTTATATTTCAGTCTGAAGAAAGGATATTTAGTTTAGTAGTAATAGTGTCCGTTGTTTTGATAAGATAAACGACTTTGCCATTAACTTCGTGAATCAAACTCTGCGTCATTTTTGTTGCCTTTAACATTTTCATAGTACTTTTTAAATGAACCACATGATTTGACTCGCAACTTCGTCCACTTAATTCATACATTTTTCGAAACAACCCAAAAAATCCAGCGTGACACATCCATGATCTACGATTTCTTTTCTTTTGACCCAGCCAAGCTTGCTCATTGACAGTAAAACCTCGGCAATGTTTTAACGCCCAAATTTTACAATCTTTAATTGAGTCCTTATATCCTCTGGGACAAGACATTCGAGATGGCAAACCAAGTTTCATAATTATAAAATCTTGGCAGATACGAAGTACACTCAATCAAGTTTGAAAAACCTGGCAGCGAAAGAAGGCGCCCAATAACCTTTTGAATTTCTTTCTTTTCTCTTTTTTAGTTTCAAGAGGGGAACACGTCGCATTATAAAGCCTAAAGAAACTGGCGTTAATTGGACTATCACGTTAACTAGTTTCGTATTGTTATAGAAAATCATAGGTTGAGAATTATGACTGATAACCATTGACGCGGGATAAAAGGTGGTCTTTTGACCAACTGCATCAAAATTCTGTGCCGTGTTATTGCTGCTGAAAATTAGTACAAACAGTATTAGAATCAAAAACTTCATTTAAAAGTTTTTTTTTGTTAGGCGCTCGACGGCTGTTAATGTCGAGTCGCTGTCTTTCCTGTGTAGATCTAGATAAGAAAGAATTAATTAAAAAATAGTAACTAATATCTACAGCTAATCGTTATATATATTATAAGCATAGTGGCGCCGTCTACAATAAGGTAATTTTAATTTCCTTAATTTTATTAAAAAAAAACCTCGGTGGAATTGATGGACTGTGCGCATTTAACCATAATTATTGTTTGCTTTTTGCTGACTTTGACGCTTTCTTTTTCTTCCTCTGGGCCCTTGTAAACTGTTTTAAAAGGCATTCGTCTAGAATATTTTCTTGTTGTTCCGAAGTTGCGTCTGACAAAGGATAATTATCCCATTTAACTAAGTATTCTATTTTACCTTTTACTTTTCTACTTTTTAAAATCTTTTGTGCATTAAATATTTCTACGTTATCAATCAACGGATTGGATTCTTGTTTAACTTGAGTTTCATTACTTTGTGAAAGTGCCGCATCGCCTTGATTCTCTTCAGTATCAGAACTTGTCTCGATTTGTTCTGTTTCTAGCTTTGGTTGTTCAGCGAGAATATGGTCTGGTAAATCTTCAATATCGAGATAAGGATCATCAATACCGTCCTCGTCTGGAGGTTCAATGGGCTTATCATTCGGATCGATGTACAACTTCATGCGATTAGCGTGGACCATTGTTGTTATTTTCCGATTTTCTTCTGTACGAATTCGAAAGTGTACAGGACTCATTTTCTCTATAATTCGATAGGGTCCAAACCATAGATGAGAAAGTTTTTCGAAAGACCTATTTTTACTTTCGGAGTGTATACCCATACTCTCTCGCCAATCTCAAAAAAAGGCATTCGTGCTGTTCTATCGTAGTACGTTTTCATTCTTTGCTGTGCGCGTTGATTGTTTTCTCTCGCCAAATTCTGCGATCTTTCAATCTGTTGAACAATACTTTTACGATGTTCTGCGATTGATGACGACAAATCAGTTGGAGCTATTAAAGAACAATCCAGAGGCAATTGGACAACGGCCGTAAATGAGAAAAAACGGTGACTCGCCTGTTGATTCTGAGATTGATACTCGGTAAGCAAAAAGAATAGAATAAATGTAGATATCCCAGTCTTTCTGATCACGACTGACAAACATTGAAAGTGTTGTAGCTATCGTGGAGTTGAAACGTTCTACTAGACCGTCGCATTGTGGATGGTATGCAGTAGTATTTACCTTTCTAATCCGAAACAAGGTTCAAACCTCTTTCACTAGACTAGAAAGAACATTTTTCCCTCTGTCAGATAGTAACACTCGAGGTGCCCCATGCCTGGAAATAATTTCATCAACTAACAGTCGTGCTACAACTGGTGCTGAGATGTTTTCAACTGGAAAGGCTTCAACCCATTTCGTTAAGTAGTCTGTGAACACTATTATGTATTTGTTACCAGAATGAGTTGGTCAAAAAGGACCGAGTGCATCGACACCGACCCGCTCGAAAGCAGATTCCACCGGTATCGAGAACAGCGGAGCCTTATGACGGTTCCTAGGAGTTTTCCTTGTTTGACAATCTATACACTATTTACACCAATGTTCACAATCTTTAAACATTCCTTTCCACCAATATCGCTCTCTTATTTTCTCATAAGTCTTATGGGCACAAAAGTGACCAGCAGTGACGTCGTCATGACAACTCATTAAAATTTCATACTTCAAATTTGTAGGTATAACTAACTGTGGAAATGGACCCCTGGCCCACTTTTTCGAGAGTGTTGTAAATGATAAAGAAGCAGATCTTCCCCTAAGTAGAACATATCACTTGTAAGTAAAATTGATCTAGCAGCTGAATCATTTTGAGGAAGTGTTCCTTCTGAAAGATAAGAAATCATGTCAGCTAAATCCTTGTATTTTCGCTGCATTTGATATATTCTTTCGGTTTGTACACCTGGACTGTCGATAGCATTCCAACAACTACGGCCATAGGTGCGCCTTGATAGGCCATCAGCGTTACCATTTAATTTTCCGGCGCGATGCTGAATTTCAAAATCATGATGTTGTAAAAGAAGAGACCACCGCGCTAATCTTCCAGTGTGTTCTTTAATCTTCATCAGCCATGCTAAGGCATTGTGGTCAGTGAGAATAACAAAGTGTCGCCCATACAGGTATGGCTGGTAATGCTTTACTGCATCAACAATTGCTAGAGCTTCTCGCTCTGTGGTATTGTAATTTCTCTCCGCCTTAGACAAATCACGACCTCCATAGGCAATTGCAACTTCTTTGCCATTTTGTATTTGACCGAAGGCTATATCTATTGCATCAGAGCTAGCATCAGTATACACATGAAAAGGAAGACTAAAATCTGGATAAGCTAGTATTGGTGCTGAAACAAGAGCTCGCTTGAACTGATCAAAAGCAGATTGGCAATCTGCGTCCCAACTAAACTTTACAGCCTTTCGTGTCAATCCGTGCCGGGGACGGGCTATTCTTGCAAAATCTTTCACAAAACGTCTATAATAAGAAGCAAGACCGAGAAAACAACGAACATCTTTAACATTCGTTGGTACTGGATACTCAGAAACTGCTTTGATTTTGTTTGGATTCGGTTCAATACCTTCCGAAGATACTATGTGTCCCAAATATTCTACTTTCTCCCGAGCAAAGTGGCATTTAGAAGGCTTTAGTTTGATGTTGGCTTCTCTTAAGCGATCGAAAACCTAGGCAATATTTTCTAAGTGCTCGTCGAACGTTTTCGAATAAATGATGATATCATCGAGGTACAACAAACACACTTTCCACGACAAACCGCGTAGAGTATACTGCATTAATCTTTGGAAGGTAGCAGCAGCATTACAAAGACCGAATGGGAGGACTTTAAGGTGAAATAAACCATCGTGTGTAACAAAAGCAGTTTTCTCTTTAGAAGAAGGACCCATATCAATTTGCCAGTAGCCACATTTCAAATCTAATGTTGAAAAATATTTCGTGCCGCCCAAAGCATCAAGCGTGTCATCGATGCGCGGTAATGGATGCGAGTCTTTTCTGGTTATTTCATTCAACTTTCTAAAATCTATTACAAAACGCCATTCCGGGCTCTTCGGTTTCTTGATTAACAAAACGGGAAATGAAAAAGGCGAAACAGATGGCTCAATAATATCATTGGCAAGCATTTCTTGAACTTGTCGATCGATCTCTTTTCTATTCTCTGGTGATGTGCGATAAGGTTGTACCTTAATAGGCGAATGATCGCCAGTATCTATTGTGTGCTTAACAATGTTTGTTCGTCCTAATTCAGAAAAAGAAAATGCAAGAATATCACGATATTCTGTGAGAAGATTACGTAGCTGTTTTTGCTGTTTGCTGTCTAAGTTTGAGTTATCCATCCCTGGAGACTGTGAAAAATCCTTTTTATTGATTGCAAATTACTGCTTCTAACCGAGGCCTCTTTTAGTTCAAAACCAGCAATCTCCTGATCAATAATTTCGAACGTTGCTAGCTTCGTTTTTCGAAATAAGGTAACTGGTTTTTCTGATGGGTTCAGTAACCTAAGTGGTACTGTTCCTTTGCTAGAGACAGTAACCAACTCAGACGCACAAAGAATAGAATAGCGTTGTGGAAGGTCTTCACGAGCAGTAATCAAACCAACTATTCCATCATTGAAAGGAAAACTCACTTTAGCGTCAATTACAGTTTCTGAAAAGGGATTGAGTTCAAAAGTTTGTATAACATGTACTGGTGTCTCGCTAATCATTTCGTCATTGGCAAAACAAGATTCGTTTGCGAAAGGAAGTTCATCCGTCGGTACTTCGAACTGTAAAACATTTGTAGCCATGTTGATCTGACAGTTGTATTGCTTTAAAAAGTCCCTTCCCAATATCGCCTCGTATGATAAATTCCGGATTGCATAGAAATCAAAAATCAACTCTTCATTCTGAATAATTATCAGTAATTTGATTTTACCTATCACACATAATTGCTGACCATCAACTGCGTTAAGATTCTGTAGGTTTTCTTGTGAAATAATAAAATGATCCTTAGGAAGCTTTGTTAAAATGTTTCATCGACGACACTTACTGCTGCTACCGTATCTACCAAAAAACTTGTTTCAACATCGTCTACTTTACCCCTAATTGAAACGCTATTAGAACTATCCGATAATTCAACACTCTGTTTCGAACATCCTTGAAAATTTGCACAAATATTTAATGGGCTTGAACTAGGTAAAATCTCCCGTTGCATTACTTCGGTATTCCCTTTCATACTTACTTCTTTAGTCGCTTGAGTTTGTGTATCAATATCAATAAATGTTAAAACTGAGGGAGACTGTGCTCTTGGGTTTGTCAAACTTGTGACTGAGCTTCTCGCCTCTTCTTCAGCTCTTTTAAATGAAGTTGAACTGCAGTTCACCACAAAATTGTTTTGTGTCTCTAAATATTTTGGCCTCGATGAATCAACGGGGGCGCGTCCCGTTTTTGATTCAGCCAAAACTTTTTCAAAAGACAACACACAATTATCAGCAATTTTCTCTGACTGTACACTTTTTGTGATATCTGGCTGTGAAATTACGTCCTTTTTAACTTGAGTACCTTTAATTAACTCTGTTTTCTATTTTTGCGTCGCGACTATTGGAACGTTGTTTTCTTTTGCCCTTGGCTTTGAAGTACTATTTTTAGTATCGACAGAATGTTGATTATGTTTATAGTTCTTTCGCTGTTTTGAAACTTTGTTTCTAAAATTTTTTGAATTGTCTCGCAATTTGTTGGCTCCATGACGATTTTCAGGACGAAAATGGCCTAGAGCCCTTCTTAGTTTTTCTGCACATTCGATCTACGCTGATTGTATAGGACCTTTGCTGAAGGGTCTGTGAAGGCTGTTGATTTGATCGCACCCTAAAGTTTCGGTCTGGGATACGTGGGTCCTTTGCTGCCCTTCGGTTGCAATGTGATGCTGTGTGGCCCAATACGCCGCAATTAAAACAACGTGCATTACCAAAACGAGATCTGGTACTGCGACTGAACGGTCGTCCCCTTCGAAAGTTATTATTATTGATCTGGTTACTCAATGCATCCACCTTCTTTTCCAGTCTTTGAAAATTTGAGGTGGGTGAGGGGGACCGGCCCGCATTGGCCTTGTGACGCGTATTCGGTTCACGCTCGTCGAAAGCGGAAATGTTTTTGTTCGGTGGTGTAAGAAAGTTCTTCACCTCTGTCAAAAACATATCTTTCAACTGTGGCAGAATTGCCTTCTGTGAACTATGCTCAGAATCAATGACTGATCCCTTTAACATTGCCAAGTTTTCTGCTTCTTCAAAAGTTTTTGGCTGTTGAAGAATACAATAATTCCTAATCGCAGGAAGCATTCCGTTTAGAAAAACATTTACCCAGTCCTCTTTTAGGCAGATCTAAACGCAAACATTGTCGCCGTATTTCTGCTGCATATTCGGAAACACGTTCATTTTACCTTTGTTTTCGCTGTCCCAAACTTTGACGCAGTCTCCATTGGGCTTGACTGGGTTAAATTTCTCTTTGAGTTCTTTTTCAATTGAATAAAAAGAGATTTTTGCGCTAGTTGGCAAAGCGTTAAACCAAACAGCTGCATGACCTTCGAGCGCAACTGGTAGGGCAGCTGCCGCTTTTTGTCCGTCCCAACCATAAAAACGAGCCACTTGCTTTAACTTTATAAGGAATGCATGAATGTCTTCATTTTCGTTCCCGAAAAATGTAGGAAGGCTTATTCCCGAATTAGGTGACCCATTACTTTGCTTTACTTGTATTGATTGTTCTATTCGATCTAAACGTTCATGGTCTAACTCCTTTATTTGTACAAGTTTGTCAACACACTTAGACATTGCATTTTCAATAGCTTTATTTAGATCTTGTTCTCCGTCTTCTGCCATAGTTTCAGTATGTTGAGTAGAAGTTGAAGTTTTAGTATTCTCGTACATCGGATCCCCTGTACCTATCTGATGTAGTTGTGCAGTTGAAAAAGGTGTTGGTTCATCGTAAAGTGGGTTTACACTATCTGTATTAGACCCTCCTTGTCCGTCGTCACCAGTCAAATGTGTTTCCTCATTATCTGATTCTGGCTCATCATAAGTATTAAGTAAATTATATGTTTCTGACGAAGTAGTAACCTTAGTCTTTTTCTTTCCTAAGTCTTTAGTTTGCTTTAAAATTGATTTCCCTTTGTTATGCGCGTTACTAGGTGTACAATCACCTTCGCAAAATTCCTCGCTATCTGACGAATTCGCCAGTATTCTAGATTTCGCGCGAGTCAACAGTTTGAAAAATTAAAATTTGAACAAGTTTAACTTTACGGATTTTTAGAATTAAGTGACAATTACTAGTACATTAAATGTTAGTGTAACATTACATATGTGGCTGGACTAATCCCCTCATAGAACTCGAAGCAAAGCTCGTTATCTCAAAACACATTCTTTCATTTTTTTCCACAGGTTGCGTTCGGCGAAGAAAGTGAAGAAAAGGAACGTACTCACCAACGGAATTCTCCACCAAGTCTGTTACAGGGTAGTCCTGGAACTGTCCTAAAACATCCCTGTTATTGAGGAATCACTCGCGAGGCTCAGGTTTACCAGGATCGATACCTTTATTTACTGGTGTACGCTCTTAACTTTACTTACATCATGCTAGGCTGAGAGCTTGAACCGAACTGACTAAAACTAGAGCTAGGTCTTTTTTATCATGCTGTTCAACGAGATCCGTTATTGTCTCGTCACCTAGGAAGTTCACGGGCCTAGCCTAAATTTCTTAATGAACTCGCTCGGCTCACAATATAGATTTTAGACTAAATTACCAATCTACTGAACTTGACCGCTCAGAAATTCCTTAATAGTAGGTAAGCCCGCACAAGATGTA
>JANVCF010181735.1:0-10926 GCA_025388745.1 Hydrozoanthus gracilis
AATCCGATATTATCTTGTTCGCCACAATTGTTTTTAATCGTTTTTATGGTTAATTGAATTTATGAATTTAAATATTTTTTATAATTCAAGACGTATGAAAACAGATCACTACTTTAGCAAAAATATACATCACGAACTACAACTTGGTTTATGCTCTTTTGTTCCTCTTCTTGTGGTAAATGCTCTAGCAACACCTTTATATGTAATAAAACTTGTTATTTAAACGGTCTGTCTATCTGGTTGTCTTTCTGTCCCAATCTCTATCGTTATCAGTGTTGGTCATTAAAATAATTTTTTATATTTTAGCAAGTCGTTGAACACTGACCTGTTGTTATTCCAGCAGCAAAAGCAACCAAACACATCACTGTTTTCATTTTCAACTCTTTGATTGGCCGGAGAAAGTCGCTGAAAGCAAAGTATACTTCAATACTAATATGAAACTTGAAAGAACACCGAATTAGAAAGAAGCAAACAAACTAGCAACAAATATCAAGAAAACTAACTATATGTCAGTTTGTCTTCACAAAAATATTATGTAGCAAGTTATGATTGATTACAGAAATACTGAGTCACCCATACATCAAAATAAGTTGCTATATTTCTATGTGTGTTCTCAGACGAAAGGAACATTTATATTATTCAAGTAATTTCTGGAAAAATCTCCAGATCTATCAGCTAGAATAGATTAAGACCGTATAAAAGTCTTTATGAACTTTGAAGTTTTTTGTTCTTACCAAACAATTTTCTTCCTCGCCGACAAAGCTGCAGTAGTAGTAGCGATCTTTGTTGTGGATGCTTTGGCGTACGTGCCTGTAAAGGATCAAAAGAGCGAAAGGACCAAAATCTTCTTCTCTCGATACAATAACAATTTTGAAATACTTAATTAAGAGATACTGGAGAGAGAATTTCGTTCTTCAAAAACGCTTTTGTTAATAAAGACTCATTCAGAACTGACAATGACTCGTTTAAAACTGCCAATGTCACGATTCAAACCCAATAACTATAAATAAGTATTGATAGTTCGCTCGCTCAACAATTCCACACCTCCAGATTATGAGACCAGCCCCTTTAACCTTTCCTATATATTGCAGTATGTTTGTTTGGTTTGAAAAAAAAAAAAATTTTTCAACTAGTTTGTACGCAAATCTAATCAGTCTGAATATTGGATGCGTTTGAGTTAATTCGGACTACATGATTTATAATTGCTAGAACAGAGTATTAACGACCTATTACAAACGGTTTTAGAATTTCATTGTTGTATCAAAAATTCGCTAACCCTATTCAGACTGGCCGTGGGGGTGAGTGGATTGGGAGGATGCTACTTCAAGTTTGAATCTCTGTAACGTTTATAATAATCACCTTACATACTTTTATAGAACACCACAAAATTTTCGGACTTTTCCTGTTTTTTTCCTGTTTTCTCAACAATAGTCAAATGTTTGCTTGTTGCAACGTAAAAGGATCTCGATTGACAGACGATTGACGAAATCAGGGTCAATTAGCAGTATTAGTTTACCCCTGACATTTATATTGGCCCTTGTTATAATGAATAGAACTTACTAAATCACCGTAGCTCATTTGTTTTTGGAACTTAGTTACTCTAAATATTTTCTTTCCTGCAGCTCCTCGATTACCCAGGGAAACTTTCTTTGACAACCAATAGTTTTTGTTAGAAGTTGAGCCTAGGGTACGTTAATCGGGGTTTTGAGGAACCGAATCCTGAAAGTTTAACGGACACTCAACAATATATATATATATATTGTGGATTTTAGGACATTAGAATTGTTAAACTTAACACGCAAATCACAATAAGCCCATGTTTCATAAAGCTTTGTATTCTTTCGCGGACAAAATACAAATCAGAGTTACAAGCCGATAACGGTCATCTTTCAGTTCTATCAATCCCGGTCACATATCTGTAATTGCCTTTGAGTTGTAAAGAATCGAACATGCTATATCATAGTAGCTCATTGTTTTTTGCATTGTAATTGTGAATTGAAGAAGACCGAAGTTACCGGCGGAAACTATACTTTCCTGAAAAGACTATATACATTTCCTGAAAAGACTATACCATACTTTCCTGAAAAGACTATATACATTTAGGGGTTGAAACAATAGTTGCGTACGTTGTTAACAATACTCATGTTGTTAACAATTTTCAGTTCTCAAGTTTAAATCATTTGTTTTGCTTTTGTAACAACTTTTTAAAATGTTAAGAAAACATATATTTTGATGATATTAGAATATATTTTCTTTACCTCCTAGATACGTGTTTCATCACTACTACAGGAATGGGCTAATTGCGTAATTGAATTGGGCAGATGGACCATTGTATTATAAACATCTAGCACTGGGGAGTTGTAAAACCCCAAGTTTGGACTCGAGTTCGAGTCCGAGTTAGAATCCGAGTTGGCATACGAGTTAGAATCCGAGTTAGAGTCTGAGTTGGAATTTGAGTTATCGTCGCTTGTGTCTCAAAATATTAACAACTAAATATTTTCATTTCATTTCTATCCAGATTCAGAAAATGGCCCTCGGCCATTTTACTTAATTTATTTACTAAAATACTTCTAAATGCTAATTCCTCGAGCTTCCTGCGAGGAAGGCTTGATGTTAGGCCAGGCGGGAGAAATGTTTGGTTGCCCTCATTTTCGTCTGATCGCAGGCGAGTAAACATCGATTGATAACAAGCTCATCTCCCACGTGTGAAGGCTATTTGACACTGTCTTGGGAAAGAGGAATAATTGATAACAATGTCTTAACTACCAGCTCGAAACATGTCACGGATTACGAGTAACATTGGCCATGTTTCACTATTATCAGGAAATTATTTTTGACATTCAAGGTAACAAGGTGGCGCACGAATCACGGTCTTTTAATTTTCTCGGTTAATTGATCACAAAGATTTAAAAAAGGCATTCACGGCTTAACGAGAAAACCCCTTACCAGAAGCATTAAAGCTTAAATACAACAAACAGGAGTCAACAAATTAAACTTTTATAGTGATTGACATTTACTGGGATCACACGATCAACTCCCCCGAAATGAAGGAGAATAGGTGACAAATTATAAAAATGTCTAAACTTCAAGGCCAGTTTTCATCGTTAAAATGGCGGGGCCCGCATGGGCCCGCGGAGCTTTTCTTAAAGTCCAATTATTAATCTAAGTTCTCTGCAAAAAAGTAAACCAAAACACTGATTCCTAAATGTCAAAATCGGACGAATAGTTTCCCATGTCAAACACGTGTTCTTAACAAACACTTTCAGTATATCAAGATTTCGTTCAACTAGTTTCAATACAAAAAATGCTTGCCTGATTGTAAAAATTGAACAATAACTGGCCCTTATATTAGACTTGACGCTCCCAGAAAACATGCCTTTTTCTCTTTCAATGAACGTATAAATCGGTCGGAGACGACGACCCTTTTTAACAGACCGAGATAAAGCTTTCGGCCATTGCTTCTGCTGAGGCGGCATTATTTTTGGTCGAATAGTATCACGTGATCCGTGTCCAACACCGCCTGATGTTAGGTTTTTTCGTCTGCTATCTGTCGCAATACGCAGTGTTGGCGGCGAAAGGCCCTCTGGGAATGTTTTCGCAACAATCATGGCGTTGAGTGAACCACGCAATTATAACAACCCAATGGTTTTAGACTGACCTAGTTTTTAAATTCACTTTCAGGTGCAATACAGTCCCAGGCGTTTCAGCGGCATTGGTCTCACTGATGGTGAAGGGTTAGAGCGACTCTGGTTATACCTAAGGGGGTTCTCTAGCATAACCAAGGAAATGAGCTCATCTAAACGTGTTGACACTCTCACGGACGCACTGATATTTTATGGAGAACGGATAGTGGATAGAATTGGTTTGTATAAGTCACCGAAACTTCTAATCTGAGACTCAGCATTGAATTGGTAATCAATGTCGTAACCAGATGTGCATACGTGTATTTATTCACTTTTGTCATATACTAGCTATAGTTTTGCTATTTTTTTTAAGACATTTTGTCGACTAAAAATTATTTTGAATCTTGTTTGCTCTAATTGCCTACAACAATGTTTTTTGTGTAACCCTGGCAAGGGCTTGTTGAATTGATGATATTTGTATGTTTCTATTGATGCAGGAACATGGCTCGGTGGCAAATTGAGACATGCTCAAACCACTCTGAGAGATGTTCAGAAAGACATTGATGAAATAAAGAGCAGTATTACTGGTAATTGTTTTAGTAAAAACCAATGGTTTTTCGAATTTCAGCGATTTTCTTGCATTGCTCGCTGGATATCACCGAATAACCATGGTTTTAATTGTATAGGGAAAACGTGAGGAAAATTGGGTTTTAAACTTGTTTTCTGACTCATGTTTCAGCTACTTATTTTTTTTAGTGATAATAACTAATTTACGGCTTCATAGAATAATTACTTTCTAGATTTTTATAAATTTCCGTTAACAGTTCACGTATTGTATTATTGTCCATTGTCTTTTTGTTATTTCGCTGAAGAAAGCTAAGTATTTTATAACACATTGGTCATGTTTTGTGTTTAACATAAAGATATCTGCTTTGTAGTTTCTGGGGATTTCGAAACTGTAATCCAATCATGGATAACCGAAGAGGTGGATTCGTTTCAACCCAAAGAGGATGGTGTGTACATTTCTTTTTAGTAGTAACCATGTATGCTTCTGTATCTGTGGTTTAAATCATGCTTGATTGCATAGCATTTGGTTTAAGAGGTTAAGAAAAGAAGCAGTTAGTTTAACTTCATACTCATCCTACATTTTTATCTCTCCACGAAAAGACGTTTTCTGTTATTATTAGTGACATAATTATTATTCCTATAATCGATGCTGATACTATGCACAATACCACTAATAACACTGGTAAACTTCATGATGCTGGCGATCTTTGAGGACTGCAGTGGGATGAAGAGTATGTGGCATATTTGTTGGAGGAACAGCGCCTTAGGTGACTTATCAATTTATTTTTTCATTTTGTATTATCGCTATCGTTACATGTTATAAACAGCTATTCTTACCTCCTTTGTAAAGCTAAAATCCTTTATACATGTAGTTTACACCTCAAATATATTGTTTATATCTTAAACAGGAATCAGCTTGCATATGCTGAGACTGAAGACGTTGATGAGATCGGCGCCATTGAAAAGAAACGAAAAAGGTACCTTATGGTAATTCCATTGCTTACAATAAACACTCAGACAATGCTTGTCAGTCACTACTGTATTACTGGGAAAGAAGATGAATTCATCATCATTACAGTTATAATTGTTATTGTTATTGTTATTATTATTATTACTATTATTATTATAAGTAAAACATGTGATGCTTTTACCATTTGAATTTGCTAAAGACGCTTTACAATGCTTGGTTGTACCTTCATTTTTTTTTGTTTACCACCAAAAGATAGATTTTTTTATCAAACAGCAATTAATTCATTTTTTTGGTTATATGTCTGATTTGATTTATATTCCGGCAAGGACAAAGCCATCTCTAGCTTTGAAAAGCGCAACAACATTAAACGACGTTGGAAGCCAAATGATGCACAGTTTCAGCAAACTAGACATCGTATCATGAAGAAGAAGAAGGGACAAATCATATTAAGGCTGCAACGCATGGCATCCGAGAGAATGTTTCTCCTTGAACTGAAGAAGAAATATGCAGGTACGAGAAACACCATTCCCGGAACCATTTTTTTATATTTTTGTACACCTTCAGGTTATTTGGTTTTACACGCTTGAAGCTTGTGGAACTTACTACTCAACTTCCTGCCTGTTATTATTGGGTTTTATATATCCCTCTACCATTTTATACAAAACATTATTAAGAGAAAAAAAGGTTATTGTTGTTTCACTTAACAGATGGACAGAAAATTGCCATAAAACTGGTGAGCACACTTTCGAAGGTGGAGCAGGCCATGCAGAAATGCGTGCTTGCATTTAATGCGCAAGCGCAAGGCGATGCTATTGACCTCGACAGCGCCAAGGACCCCAACAGTGATGTATTTGCCGGCAGCACTGATATCACAGCAGCGTTAGATGTTCCAGTGGCTCTCAGACGCAAGCTGGTGGAATTGGTGTTGCTGAAACCGTTGCAAGGAGGAAGTAATGCACCAGTTTCTTCTTTTTTTGCACAAGCAGAAGACTTTGATTCAAATAAAGATAGGTACAATTGGAAATTCCTCCTTGGATCAAGGACTTAAGTCGCTGCTCGTCCAGAAACACATTTTACTGAATAATAAACAATTTCGAACACAACTGCTATGAGGGAAATTGGGCATCTTCTCTCCTTAATTGTGTATATCGACTGTTTCATTTCGCCGCTTCGGTACCATTGCGATTGAAGAAATTGGGAGCGAAGAATTAGTTTCTGTTAGTGGCGAAGAAGTAGTTTTTATTAGTGGCGAAGAAGACAATTGCGACAGGAACCTTTGGGATATAATAGTGTAGCTGTTTTCTAGATATTCTGGTTATGTAAGAATTGGAAATGTAGCTGCAGAAAGATTTCGGAATAGTACATCTCGTCTCGGACGTCACTATCCTCACTCGATAAGGATGCAGAAAATGCATACCGATTCCAGTATCTAAATAAAACACCATGATGAAGAAAGCAGTTGAAGTGCACAAATTAGTTGGCTTCACCTTGCTGTGTGGCTGGTGGTGCAAATCCACCTGTGCACTAAATCTGACTTCATTAAATTGCGAAAATGAATATACCGTTTCCCCAAGAAATCAATCACATGTATTGCGTGATATCAAATGTGGCATAAAACTCAAATAGTCAAGATTTCCTTTGTTCATGTTTTTTCAAAACACTAGGTTCCCAGTGAAATCGCTGTTTTACCGCTTGGTTCTCCCGAGCTGTAAATATGATTTCAGGATAACAACAGAACATGCTCAAAAAAAGGATGTAGTCTGGAGTGAAACCATTTTATTAAAAAGGAAAATATACCGAATTACTAGCTTCTACCACTAAATATTTATACCATTTAATATGACAATGTTCAATATAATTCCATTTAATCGCCAGAATTAGTTGCCGCTAAAAGTATTAACCTTAGATATTCCAGTAGTTCTCAGACGAAAGCTAGCGGAGTTGGTGTTGCCGAAAAACCGTTGCGAGGCGGAAGTAGCCTTGAGGCGGTATGTCATTTTCAGCCAATTCAATTTTTGACCCCAAAAAATGGGAAAAAGTTAAGGGGGTTAGTTTATGTTCCCGTACTAGGATATTTCGAAGTTCGCAGTAGCTAGTTTGATGTGCGAATCTGGACAAAATCTACTTTTGTTTCAGTGATGTCATATTCACGATTCTCTAGCAACGGGCTGGTGTATGTTGGTTTCTGGGGCTGATGTAACAAAAATTCTAATCAACAGCGAATAGACAAATGATATACGTCATTAATGCAGTTACAATTACAAGTAAATTGACTATCAAGTGTACGTTAGCTATGTAACATCATCATTAATATAAGCCAATCAGCGATTGTCTCGGTTTGACGAAGTTTGAACAATTTGCCTACACGAAATTAATAGATGTGACTATGATACGGTAGCTAGGTACCGGGCTATTGTTTGTCATAGCAACTGTGTTGCTAAGGACAACTGTGCTACTATGGTAACCTATCAAACAAATTACAGTCATATTTTCACAACAAAAAACGCCCCTGCAGACTTAGGATTACGGTTTTCGACAATTCTGTTGTCAAATTCGTAATCTATGTGTGGTTTTAATATAAAAAAAAGTATGGATCCAAAAAAATTCCTTTTGTTCCTTATTTTTCGGTGTTTTGTTCGTATTTTTCGAACTATGGATGATTTTGAGACAATAAGTGTAAGTTGTCATTGCTAACCGTTTTCTAAAGGTTCAACCCGTAAGGGAAAAGGTCGAAACAACAGTACTTCCTAGGAACCCAATTTAGGGGGTGGGGTGTTATGTGCCGCCACCGACCACCTTTTTTTCAAAAATGCTGAATTTCAGGAGCAAATATCATGTTCAATGAAATAGATATTGATAAAGTGCTTGCACCGGTACCAAAGCCTTCTTCGTGAAGAGAGAAGTCCATAATACAATAACAACCAACATCCCTAAATCAGGTTTTGAGAAATTGAGCTCTGAAAATGTGGGGAAGGTTGGGTTAGTGATTATGTGCCGCCGCCCACCACCCCCCGACAAAATTGGGTTCCTTAAAACTACCATTGTTTTGACTTCTTCCCTAAATATAACCCCTCTGGGAGTGTCAAAATAAAGTAGAAAAATGGTTTTTGGTGATATCGTGGTTACCCTTGGTAACCTTTATCAGAAAAATATGTATGAAGACAGAAATTGCCAATAGACAATCAAAATAACAAACAAACTTAAGAAACATTGATTTTTATGAAAATTTTTAAAGCGTTTCCAATTTTTTTGAAAGTACCCAACCGTGACTAACGCAACTGACATTGAACTGCACACACACGTTTAAAAAAAACCTCGTCAATATTCCTGTTAAAAGATTAATCTGTACCATTCGCTGAAAAAAGTACGAAAAACAGTCATTCTGGTGTTCCGGTTGGGTCTAAAAATTGAAAAATCAATAATGATTAATCAATTTCCAAGTTGCTCTGTACAGTTGCTGCACTTATCGAGTTACACAAGAGTGCCAAATTTGGTGCAAATTTGTCGATGGAGATTTGAGATAAACGAATTACACTGCCATTCAAATGTTCAGAAATAAAGGTAACAAGGTCCTGTACAAGAATAATAACATGACACTCATTTTTGGGCTAGTTTTGGGCCTTACCCAATAATCTCAGGGTTAGGCTGGTTTCGGGGCCTCAATCAAAATAGCATTCCTGATTAACCTTAGGAGGCAACTGGCACATTTACAGGCGTTAATTGATTCTAAAAATAGCAAGACAATACTACAAAAAACAAAAGTGGCTGGTTACTCTGCCTCTGTCCACCTCAGTTGAAAGAGAATGAGTTAATTATACCCGTAGACCGATTTTCACCAAAAATTACACACAAATTGAAACATCAATCCATTAATCAATCAATCAATCAATCAATCATTTATTGGAACAAAGCATCGTGGAGTTTTACAAAATTTACCTATACAGTTGGACCCCGATAATTCAAAGTCTCAAGGGAAATGCAAAATACTTCGAATTAACGGGGGTTCGAATTAGCGGGGCCAATAATAAACACGCCGTTTTCACATTTGAATAGCTTTATTTGCTATATTTCACTACGTTAGTGAGCAGTTACTTGTCTCTGGACATTTCCATCAGCAAAACAGTATTTTTTAGTTTCTAAGAAAAAAGTAACAAATAAAACACTGACCAATATAAAGATACTTAGCCTAAAAAGCTATCATTTATGAGTGACTCTGAGATCTACGAATGTTTTTCTCAATTATGCTCGTGGCTGATTAATGTGTCGACGAATCTCGTCAGCTCCACTTGTTCCTTTCACGGTATTTCATTGCTATTTTAAGATAACAGCACTTTTGTGAGAATTCCGTACAGGAAGATTAAAATGTTAAAAAAACTTCGAATGTCTAATTAGTCTAATTACTAAAGTTTAGGCCGCCTAAGAACGTTCTGCTTACACACTGTAACGGTTTGCCCTATGAAAATAGCTTTGTTTCAGATAAACTCTCACATAAAAGGATATCACGACTACCAGGCAATTTGGAGTTCAACAGTGAATGAAAAACTGTCAACTAGAAGAGAGTCTGATAACCCAGTAGACAAGTAAGCCGTACGTGAGGTGCAAGATAAAGAAGCCATTGATAGACATCTAAAGAAGGGAAAGAGTGGACGATTCGCTAAGACAATTTTATTTTTATTTTCTGATAGCCGATAAGAATAATTAATGCACTGCTTTTGTGAGCCGAAAGCCTGTTAATCTTGCCGATGGTGAAGGAATGCAAGTACCATGCAAACTGCTGTTTGAAGGAGAGAAGAAATTTATTAGTATTCTTGAAAAAGAGCTGACGAAGCTGAAAGACTAAATTTATGCTGTGGTTCGAATTTTTCGTCAACTCTGTCAGCGCATTTATGGATTTCATCACTAAAATACGTGCTAGCATAAGGGAGTTAACGCACTGTTTAATTGATTATTTGATAAATATATCAATTTCCGACAGCATCTGTTTTTTTCATTCAGCGACAACTAAACTTCGAATTATCGGGGTAAAATCCGGTCGAAGGGAAGATAATTTACTTCGAAATAGCGGGCACTTCGAACTATCCGAGTTCGAATAATCCGAGGTAAAATGACTAAAAAAGGTGGGGCAAAACCAAGGGAAATGAACTTTAATTCGAATTAGCGGGGCTCCGAATTATCCGAGTTCGAATCATTGGCGTAGAACTGAATATATACACAATCACAACTAAATTGATATACTGCAATGAAGTTATAATTATTTAACAACACCCAGTCTCTCCAAGATGGAATGCAGCTCAAAAGAAGCCTGGGGCTTATATTTTGAGTCACCTTTTTTAATAATAAGCTTAAATAAAATAACACTTTGTTTAATCGAGAACCGATGGTAACCTGTGCATAATGATGTTGATTGTTAATTTATAGAATAGTATAACTATGCATACATATAACGATGTTTTAGCTATTTACTATTGTTAATTAACTTATAGTTCAACCATACATGTGTTGCAGGCAAGCAACTAATCAAATATTTTTTAAGTTTTGCTATAATAGATGAAAAAGTAACCATTGTTTTAATGTCACAGGGTAAAGAATTACATACTTTAGATCCCTGACTTGTCACAGCGAATTTTTTTATGTTAGTTCTACAAAATATAGGGTCTGAAATCTTTAGAGTGCCTTGTTGGATATGAGCGAATTTGACAATTTTTCGAAAACAAGTTTAAGAAAGTGTCTGGATATAATCTATTCTCAATAGAGTACATAAAAAGG
>JANVCF010181746.1:0-10924 GCA_025388745.1 Hydrozoanthus gracilis
ACCAAAAAGCCCCTTGGGAAAAATGGAAACGTATTCCTCGAACCGATGCAGTGCCACGTTCTTCCGAGGTCTAAAGGGTTCCTAATTTTACAAATTTACATCACTCTCTTATGATTTGGCAATACCTTAAAGTGAACAATTACGTCAGTATGAAAAATTATTATACATAACATTTTTCTCTGTGTGCAGTTCAGGAGTCAGTAAGATTTAGAAGTTTTAAATATGAACGTTATGTAATTTAGGTCATCTTCAGATTTAAAAAAAAACACAGGTGTGCTAGGAAGAATATAAATGCTCAAGTTATTCCCAAGAGTAGGCCGGCCATGGGCGATAAAAGATTTTAATCCTTGTAAAAAAATACTCAAAACTCTAGATAATTTCTGCGATGAAGATTCTCATGCTTATGTTGACAATTTATAGGTGAGGAAAACCCATATGCTGAAATAGGTGAGACAACAACTCAGAAAACAACAAACATACAGCCCAATAGTGGTTATGCGTCTCCATATTTTAAAGTTGATCCTAAACAAGATACTGCCAAAGAATCAGCAAACTTGTACCAGCCTCTGAGTGACGTCAGAATCAAGAATCCTGGAGGAGCAAAATCAAGTAGTTCTCAAGTTAAATATTGATTGATAATTAATTCCTGTCTCTTTAGTCTATTTTGATTTAAGGAGCGTACGGTTGGGCCAGTCCGGAATAGGAGCGGGTTTTTTTTCCTGCGAAGTTACGAATAAAAAAATCGTTAGATTTGAAATTATAATTGATCGCCCTCACAACCTGGAAAAAATTTGGATAATTGGAATCGTCCCAAATGAGCGGGGCCCTTGGACTGGCTCCGGTTGTATATAGAAGGTTTTTTACCTGTCATAGCCGCCATGGCGGTGCCCTTCAACATAAAAATTTTGATGATTTATTTTGTTTAAGGGAGCAACGTGACTAACATAGCTGCTTCGTCTTTAGCGTTTCTAGTGACTAGGTTAAAACGATCAATAAGTTGAATATGCTAACTCTATCGGCTTTCAACAATAGAATACAGTACTTGGTCGACTAAAAAGAAATGCTCACATGTTCCGGGAGATTTTACTTAGTAAAGAGCCAGGGGGTAGATAAGTAATAAGAAAATCAAAGGAAACTCGAAATGCCTTTAGTTCATTTACAAGTTTTATTCATGTTTAAGTCGGTCGACCTCAATCTATTTCCGGTGACAGATTTTCTATCAGATTATCCATCCAGAGGAGTCGTAATAGTCAATAAGTTGAATATGCTAACTCTATCGGCTTTCAACAATAGAATACAGTACTTGGTCGACTAAAAAGAAATGCTCACATGTTCCGGGAGATTTTACTTAGTAAAGAGCCAGGGGGTAGATAAGTAATAAGAAAATCAAAGGAAACTCGAAATGCCTTTAGTTCATTTACAAGTTTTATTCATGTTTAAGTCGGTCGACCTCAATCTATTTCCGGTGACAGATTTTCTATCAGATTATCCATCCAGAGGAGTCGTTATCTTGTTGAACAAATAATATTGTTCAGTTGCGAACTAAAAACTTTATTCTAGTGCAGCCGATTTGGTTTTTTACATGCACGCATGGATATAGTTTTTGCCGTTGCAGCTAAAACGACAAAGCGATCTGTTATGAAAACTTGTTAATCACGTTTTTATATTTACTTCAGATTCTAGTCATTCTAATATTTAAAAAGTTTAAACGCCTTCTTCTCCAAGATACATTTTCCCTGGAACGATGTCTCCTCGCCTTGTCATAATCTCTAAGTTCAATTATATCAATATTCCACTTCATAGATGTTGAACCTAGCGTTTTTTTGTTGTTGTATTCATTGATAGCCCTGTAACCATTTAGCTTAAGTGGGAAACTAGCTGTCGTTTAGATGACTGCATAATGGATCTCCGCTACGGCCGCCGCATACAACAGCTCTTGCACTTACAATTCCTCCAACCACTCAAGTTTTAATTTTGTTAGGTTCACTGCTCATCAACGGCAAAAAAAATTGTCATCAAACCAAATTAAAGTTCTAGCTGTAACTAAATGAAAGATTTGGGGAAGGGAGTGTAGGGTAGGAGCGGGGGATCAGGAGGCGAAATTCTCAACTCTCTAACTTTGGCTTTACTTCCCGTAATTTAAATAAATCTGGTATAGTGATAAAAATATAGAACGATCTCATTTAATTATATTTATAAACACGTAACGTTATTAAGAAATCATCTATAGCTTAAAGCTTTGAATTTGGCCCATATTTAAAAGTGAACGTGAATTTTCAAGCTGAGCTTATTTTTATCTTAAGATTGATGTGTACGTCAGTAAAAAAATATCATACATCAAAAAAGTGAAAACACTTATTTTAGAACTACCAAGCAGTAATGAACCTAGATAAATGGGGAGGGGTAACAATGCGTTATTTTACTTAATTTATCTTTCTTAGTATATTGGAATAGAACCCATTCTATGTATATTTGTTTTTGTTAAATTTTAAACAGCGATGCTAATTCTCAAAATATGTCAGTATGACTATCAATTTTATTTGCAATTCAAGTTTACGAAAAACTAAAAGAAAACTGAATCAAAAATAATTATAAAAATATTATTCTAACAATTAGTTACTATGGAAACACAAAACACCAGGATTTTCCGATTTCCTATGATAGTGGTTAGTAGCGCAAAGGCTATAAAGTCAATGTTGGGGTTGCACAAGCTTGGTGTCTTTCATTCAAAACGATGGAAAAAATTCAGCCCTTTCATCCAGAAAAAAAACCTGTACAGATTTTGCTTTAGCCTGCGAAAAGTGCCTAGCCTAATGATCCCAACCACTGACGTCATGACAACCGCTGACAGGTTTTCTGAGCCGTCACACAAGAAACGAAAGGCTTAACTCTATCTTACATTGGGGGGGGGGGGCAGAAAGTGCCCACGCCGATTTCAATTTTGTTTAACATTGTTTGTATTCATCCAATAGTAGCCATATCTTCCGACTTTTCCTAAACTTTATTGCAGATTATGATTTTGATAAAATTTAGTGATTAGAGGGCAACCTGTTTCCATGGCAACAGCTTTATTGATAGCCGTTTTTAGTGATTTTACTAGAACATTTTTTCATTAGATTTTTGTTACTTTTTATGATAATTACAAGATATTTATAAGTATTAACAGTCAGAAACACGCAATTAGTAAACTTATATACTTATTAGTGACTTTTTCGTGATTTGTGACGTCACTGTTATTGCGCAATAATTTGTTGACAAACGTGTATGTCATATATTTCACCTATATCAACATCGGAGCTTATAGCTGATTATTGACTTTCTTGATTGCAACTGTTTTTGATGAGTAAACGTTTATGAGACATTTGAAGATTGTGTACATTGAGCTGAAACGTACATGTAGAGCACAGTAGTTTGTTTACCGAAGTGAAGTTTGATCGATGAAGTTGGCTATGTATAAGACAAATTTGAGCATATTTAAGGGTACTGTAATCGCTGTTGGTTTGCATCTAAGACATAAACATGCATTTGATGCATAAAACTAAACTTGCAAATCATTTAAAATCATGTAATGCAATTTTGGCAAAACCGCCATTTTGTACAGTTATGACATCATAGTGACGTAATTATGATGTCATATGCCAATTAAAATACCTCAACTTAATTGCCTTCTAATTGTCTATCACTGTGCCGGTTTTGATACGTTAAATAGTATTGAAGTTATGAGCCGTGAGCACTTTCTGCCCCCCCCCCTCCCCCATGACAGAACAACTTCCAAAAGCCCATGTAAGATAGAGTTAAGCTAATCATTTTTGCTGTGAATGTGGATTCTCAAAACGCAACGTATGTAGTAGGCTTGAGAATTGGATCTAGAAGAACATTTTTGCAGTTCCGTGTATACAGTACGGTCGGTAACTCAATCATAAGGATTTTAGACCCTATTTTGATTTCAGTTTTATGGATGGAAATGGCAGTGTTCTTAAATGTCATTGACAATTCTAAGTTCTAAAGATTATCCTCCACTGTCATGGAAAAAATGAAAAAAAAAACTGTATTACATGTTTTCCTGAACGTCAATTTAGTAGTCAGCGGTCAGCATTCTGGGAGAGGAAGTTGGTTTTTATACCGTTTGCCATATATGGTTGGCTCGACCACTCCAAGCCAATCAGCTTGTTCGTAAAACTAAAATTGTTTGATCATTCAGCAAATTAGCCGGCCAGCCGGCTTCCTAGAATCTCTGAAAACATCTGAGAACATGGTCTCTTCCTAGCCGGATTTTTGTCAATGTTGGTGGCGGTGATTATGTGTTCGGGCACTTTCATGAGAGAAAAGGTGGAGGCAGTCATCAAGCATCTGGATGCTTCAATTAGACTACGAGAGGAATTAATGTGCTTTAAACGCCTTTTTTTAAGTAACCGAAGTCTTGTTGTGGGCACAATCAGTTGTCGACCGAATCTTTCAACACGGAGAAAGTACGAGTTTAGAAGCTCTTAAACAGATTAGTACTTTTTAACTGCCGATAGTAGCACATAGCCTAAATGGTAGCGAGCCATTGAAAATGTTCAAGTGCATATAGTGCAAAATTTTGTTCATTTCCCTTTCGCCACGCTGCTACTATAGGGCCCCCCCGAAATGTCCTCGGCAGGCACTAATGCAAGCATGCAATTCCCCCTATTGAGTAATATTATAAAATACAATGCGTGCACGAGTATTGCCTTAAAACTGCGAGCACAACCAATGTTTTGGGGATTTTTCTGGTCCTTTATACTGCATCAGGCTTAGTCTTGATAAATGGCGAAAACAAACAAAATATCAAAGAACAATTGTTGCACTTTTATGGCAGCACATCTTTCTGTAACTCAGATAAATTATAATGATTAAAGCATTCGCTTAAAACGATTGTGTTCCTGGTGTATAATTTGATTGGCGCGTTCTGATTGGTCAAAAAATAAGGTTATTAGACAAATTCACTTATATGATGCTGCAAATTAACAAAACTCTTCTTCAACCTCTTAATAAACATCTACTTCATATTGTAAAGCAATGTTAGATAGAATATTCTCTGGACGATAAATTACTTCAAAAACATAGATCTGCATGTCCTTTTTGTCTGTGCTGATATTTTTTTAAAAAGTTCATGTTAAGTATTTTCTAAAATTTTCCCGTGGAAGACTGAAGGACCAATATATGCCATTTATAGCAACACTTTTATCTTAAATAAAAAAAAACGAAACTAAATATACGGTAAAACACAAACTGTATACTGTACTGCAAACTTCATATATTCTTGTGACTTCGTAAATTTCTTAATCAAGCAGTTAAAGGAAATTGTTATCTTGATGTGTTTATCACTTTCATAAAATAGAGGTTTGCGTAGGAAAACACATACGACGAAAATTCATATCATTGTAATTATCCACTTAAAACCACTCTCCTTAGTCTATAATTAAACTATAAGAATTTAAGGACAGGAACACTAAAAATGTTTAGAGTTTTCATTGCTTTCTAGATATGACTAAAATATCTCTTCTTTCTATTACTGAAAGAACCGAAAGCTCAACAAGAAAAGCTGAGAAGATCGTATTCATCCCCAAAAGACGTTATGCTAAAGCCATGAAATAAAACTTAGTTCTATCACTTGTGATATTGGTGCAGAATTTCGTTATAGGAATGAACTTTCACATAATAGATGCTTTTAATTTTTGAGTATGTTTGAGTTCTAGAGCTCACATAGATTAATCAAATTCATGGGAAGCTTCAAGATTAAAGTGCAATATTACTTTTTTCCTTAACGCCAACAACTTAAAGAAAAAACTCCTACACTAACAAGTAAACTGGTTTCTGCCTGTGCCTCAAGACTCGATGCTGTCGAACGCTTTTTTCCCTTTTGTATTGAAAGCACAAAAAGGGATTCTCTTTTTTTGAACAGCAAAAAGCATGCATGGAATTACTGTAGCTTAAAAAGTCTTAAAAAATGTTATACATGCAAACTTGTTCCGAAACTTGATATTTGAGTGGATTTATTTTGATATTAAAACAACAAAGGAAGTCTTAGAATCCTGCAAGGGAAACCTTCAAATATACAAAACAAAACAAAACAAAACAAAAAAAAAAAACAGCCGGATAACTTACGCAAGAAAACTAAAAATGACCGTAGGATTAATAATTTCTGTGCCTTCTTATGAATTGTGGTAGGCCACTTCCACTTATATAACACAAGAAAAATCATAATTAGAAAATTCAAGCGTTAATATTTTTTTGGGTATTTGATTTTTTCTTTATTCTTTTTTATTGCATTAGAATATGTTGACACGGGGAAAATTCTTTACTCGTGAGAAGACTGTGGTTCGTTTAGCGTTTGTCGAAACAAAGGCACTTCAAACCCTTGTGTTATTTTTCTCCGATATTGTTCTTCTTTTCTAGAAAAAAATACTGAAGACTTTAATTGCTGTTTTGCAGGCAGCGCTATTGTAGCACAGCTTGTAATCTATCTTTTTTTTCATTCAGAGACTCTGTTGCCGACAGATTCAGTTTGCCCTGCCGAATTTACGAGTTATGTCTGCTTGACTCAATACGTAAAAATGGTAACACGCACGGAATTTCTCTTCGATTGTCTTCTTGTTTCGTTTATTTTTGCCACTACGAAGGCAACAGAATACAAGGTAAATGTTACTAGACGCTTCAACACCTCTAGCGGAGATCAGTATTCAATTAATCCAGCAAGCTGTGAGAAGTATAAATGCTCACACTTTGGTGGAGTTTCGGTTGGTGGAGATACTTGCATGTGCGAGTGTCCGAGGAATGTTGCAACGTTTAGTAACTACAACGGATCAAAAGGCTGCTTCAAGTCCGTTCAAAATACTACTGGTACGTCAAATATCATATCATTTCAAATAACAATTTGTTCGGGTTTTTTTCACCACCTGCTTTTAACATTAAAAATACTAACTCGAATTGTATACAGGCCGTAAATTAGAGAACGATTGGAGTAATTATGTAACTGTTACTTCTGTAGGTGTCATTTTGCTGGTTATTTCTAATGCGGCACATTCGATGAATACATAGATACATGCTGCTTAAAATGTTATTCTTCGTTTTATTTTATCAGAAGTAAAACCTGGGAACATAATGCAATGAAAATAGAAAAATCAAGTCAAAGCAAAATTATCTAGAATTTTGAATATATGACTTTTGACCTCGCCAGCTTTCCTTGTTCCAAAACAAAAAGGCGCCAATTAGTATTAGGTTTAAAATCGTCCAGTTACTTTATTGTCAACGTGTCGACCAAAATTTTCTGAATTCTATTCAACTATTTCCACCTTTGACTCATTTTTCTTTGTTTTTATGTTTTCGGTGTCTAATTGCAAGTCTTCGTATTTCAGTTGTCTTATGGAGAATTTGATAGGTTGTAGACAAAGCTACTGTAAATTTCAGGTTTCTATTGCTTATATTGAATTATCATAGGAGAGGCGTAAATTAACTTCACCTGTAAATATTGACACGCACTAAGCAACGTGGGGATTAAAGGAATTCGAGAAAAATTAAAGCAATCCGTAAGCAACGAAGCTAGGAACTGACAATTTTCATGAAACTTTGTTGGTAAATTGTACATGTGTCATACACAATTACAACACAGAATCAGTATCAGTCTTCGCAAGATTAAATGTATGACAACAAAAAATAAATGATTATTTCATTGCCGTGAATTATTTAGGAATCTAAAACCTATAATGTTCATGCATGGTGTTTTGTGGTTTTCTCGTCTTAAGGACTTTAATAACAATCAATATATGAGCTCTTCCACAAGACAGTGCTTTTGGACTTCTTGACAAATTAAATTATAACTATGCAACGTCTTGCCTGAGTTTCATAATTAGACCCTGTATGACTTGAAGAGGGAAATTCAGCTATTCGTAACGCTTAAAAATGTCGAAATTATGATAAACTCTCAGATATTTTATGCTTTCCCTTTTCTTATTTCGTTATCAGCTCAAAACAGATTAATTGCATTCTTTTTACAAAGACAACCGATTTCCTAAGAAGCGAATTTACAGAGTTACAGCTCTGTCTGAGCCAAGAAATTTCTGCCCAACTGAACTATGGATTATTTAAGTCGTTCACTTTTAAACTGTAACCTTGTACTAGAAGTTTATTTTTTATTTGCTTTTTTTTTCTTTCGGCCAATGTCGAGATTAAAATCTGAAAATTTCCAGTATGTTTGTTTCAATTCTAAGGATAGCACTCCCGCCTAAAACCCTTTGTATTTTATCCCTAGCTTGCTGATATAACGCATTTTATATCATTGTTGTGACGAAAGGCCTTATGGGGCCTTCGGCCTCACGCTTCGCAGCTTCTTTGTGATTTGAATGTTTCGACTTGAGCGAGTATGCCTCTGGTACCCAGGGTAGAGCTCTGTCGATCGGATTATATTTAACTTTTTCTTCTGAAACCATAGTTCACTATGCTAAAACCAATACTAAAGTCGCTACTCATAAAAAAAAATTTGCATTTTCATTTTCTCAACTTAAATTACCATTGTTATCCATTCTGCCTTGAGTCACATGCAGTCTTTGACTGCCTATTTTTTTTACTAGACAAAACTGTGCTTGTTTTGATTTGCAAAATGACAAAACTACCTCACTCAGTTTTTGTTTTTACAGAAGTTCATATGTCGGTTAGATACCCATCAGGTTTTGGTTTCGCATGATTTTATGTTATATAATTTTTGTCGGTTTTGCTTGGATTTTAGAATGCTCATTGCGTTTTTTCGAAAACTCTGGGAACCAAATCAAGACCATAAGAAAAGGCGAGCTTGCAGTTTTCGAAACAGAACCAGGATGTAAAAAGAGCTTTGTCGATTTCCTTGACTACAATGGGGTGTGGACAACAATTGAATCTCAACACTCGTCCGGCTTTGATATGATAGTAGCCAACGAGCAAACAGTCAGAGCCCTCGAGGTAAGTTAGGAAACAAAACTATTTAGATATGCGGTAGTAGTTTATAAGCAGAAGGTCAGGCTCTGGATATTTGACTGGCTCATAAGTATAACCCGTTCAAAATCTTTACACAGCAGAAAACAGACAAACAAAAATCGTAAGCTTAAACTAAATTATTATTCCTCCTAAATCAGCTAGTACTGATATTTTGTTACGTTTTTAAAGATTTTTTTTCTTGTTTATATTTTTTGGCCAAAAACCATTCAAGCTATTGCACGTTTACCCACAATTTCTAGCGTCTACTTAATCTACCTTAATCAGTTAAGACTTGCGTTTTTGATACATGCTGTATGTCAGATATAAAGTACCTCTTTATTTATTTTATAGGTTTAATAGAAAAGGGCCGAGTCGAAGTTTTAGAAAAAAATAGCTATGGAAAGCTACGTGGTTTAAAAATAACACAAAAAAGTTGATTTTTATGTTACTTCTGTTACAATTATACTGTAATATCTTTTAATATTTGACAGCTGCATGCCGTTAAACTTCAATATGTTACAACTTTGAACTTACAACATTTGTATATGCTTAGGTAAAACGAAATCTCAACACTAAATTTGATGGAACGATCATACGGTTGAAAACAAGTTGTGGCTGCTTGGTTTTTAAACTGGAAGGAACGAGTTTGTGTGAGTAGAAACCAAATACTTGTCATTTCCTTATCAAACTTATATCGATCTTTTTAAAGCTTTTTGCAAAGCCAGAAAGAAACAGAGCTAAGTTAAATAAGTGCAGCGTTCTTAGTAAAAAAAAGATGGCAAAACAGCTGTTTTCTTATCTGAGCACAATGCTATTAGTTGTCCAGATGAAATTCCAAAACAAATATATTTACAAATGTATTTATCATCCGATACTGGAAATTGTAATAAAAAATCGTTTCGACTGAAACCCTCAGTCTTTTTCTGGCAAACGAAATTCGATCAGTATGACGTCTGCTTATATGTATACGAGTGAACTGCAGCGTCAGTGGATAAACCTTTCTAAATGAGGAAAAGTGTGAAAAAGTTTTGACAAAACCTTTTATAGTTCTCGAGATATTGAAACTTGATATTTCGTTAATATGACGTTAGTTATTGAACAGGAAACTTTTAAAACATGCTGCCATTCCATAACCTTTGGATGAATTTAAGCTAAACTTTTGCAGATAACGTATTGCAAGATATTCTTCACCAGAGTTATTAATTTTTTGTTCAAAAGTTAAGGATCGGATGTTCCTCGTTAAGAAAGATTTATCCTGTCGAAATAACATAATATTGTTTCATACCATAGGCACTTAAAATGATTTTAGTTTACTTTAGAATGAGCCCTACCAGCCTTGTTTTGGGTAACAAGTTTAATTCAGGAAGGAGGCTAGTCTGGCTTATTTGAAAGTAGACAAAAGAACATTTAATTAAATTGCCGCCACTTATGAAAAGGATCTATTTTACCTTCAATTAGCGACTAGTAGCTTACTAGTAAAAACGTTTTCAGGTACCATTCCTGTAACACCAGCCAACAAAGTGACACTAACAACAAAACCAACACCGACACCCACGCCAACAACACCAGAAAAAGGAGGAGGCAAAATAAATGATAGAGAAAGTAACGTGAATGCAGATGAAAGCCAGGAAGAGGACGAAAGCGAGATAACTACCACTGACCTAATAGTAATTGGTGCCTGTGCCGCGGCAGCTGGTATTGGTTTCTCTATATTTTGCGTTTTATTTTGCAATCTGAGGCGTCGCCGAGCAAGGTAACTTTACTATTACGTTGTTATAACCGCCGCCTGGTTAGTCTAGTTGGTAAGGCGCCAGTCTGTCGTGCGGGAGGCCGGGGTTCGGTTCCCGGTGCCGGACCTTCACTCAGGGTCTTAAAACAACTGAGGAGAAGGTGCTGTCTTTGCCCTAACATCTGCAAACGGTTAGACCTTCGCGTCTTCTCGGATAAGGACGTT
>JANVCF010181757.1:0-10921 GCA_025388745.1 Hydrozoanthus gracilis
ATTTGCGGAGTATTTTTTATGTTCCGCAATAAATGAGTTATTTTCTAAGTAAGAAAATGTATTCCACACATTTTTAATAAAAAATGCTTACGAAAAAAGTGTTCCGCAGTAATTTGTTTTTTTGTGTTGTCGATTTTTCATGGTCCACAGGATTCGTCCTTTTTTTCAACCATATTTACGAGTATTTTCCGCAAGAAAAGGCAAAATATGAGCATCAAAACAACATCGTTTCAAGTGAAAATGAAAAAAGTCATATTTTTGCGGAATCGCTAATTAGTAATTGTCAAAAAAGTAGAAATTGTGTGGAATTTACGATAAAAAACACTAAAAAAGCCCAATTTCTGCGGAATACCCTAAATGAGAAAAACTGATTTTATTTGAGACAACGTTAAAATTGGTTAAAATTAACCTGTTCCAAAGCAAACGAGGATATAAATAAGTAAAAGTAGGAGCAGACAACGGCAGTGAGCAACAAAATTGAATAAACCTCTGAAAACTGAAAAAACTTCTGAAAATGGAGACCAATGTGCTAAATACTGTTCCTGCAATAAATTTTGAAATATTGAAAATTTTGCTATGAATATAAAAATTCGTTATCAGTTTTGCCACCCCCAATTGTTATGTGTTTTCTTCGGCACCAATATCGTCTTTGAAACGGCATGTAAAAGCCTATATTCTGTAACTAACCGTACGCAAAATGTAAGCAACGACGTCAAAAAAAGTGCATGTGGTTCCAGGCGGTACTGTACGAGTGAGTTTATACGACTACAACTACAACTACGAGTTCGGTTACGACTATGACAACGATAAAAACTACGATTAAGATTACGAATACGAATGCGACACGTTTGCGATGACGACTATGGCATGATTTCAACCTCAAATAAGTTTAATGTTGTTAATATTTCGATGCTTGTTCCTTTTATACTGATTAGAAACTTTTTTTTCTATACTTGTAATTTTGTTGTGTATATTATTAAAAGGTTATCACTTGACTTTTCTCGTTCACCCCACTGCTATTAATTCCTTTTCAGAGAAGAATTCCCTGAAACTTACCTCTAACGCCACCTGCTGCTTGGCTTTTGCTTTAGCCATTTGATCATACATCATTGTGTTATGCATTCCAAGACCACAGAATATTACAAACGCCTGAAACATATATGATAGTTTATGATATAAACAGCAGTGGAATGCTGGAGACGTAAAATTGGTACCACTCACATCTTTGGTTATTTAGTTTTATCATAGTTAATATATACGGACTGGTTAGGAAACCATTGTTGTATGTCTTTTTTTGGCCACATTCTTTTGTTTTCTGGTCTTAACCCTGCATAAAACGTACAGAAAACACAAAAGCTTTTGAAATGCAAATCAACAAGTAGCCAGTCAAAACATTCTCACTAACACCTGAAACAATGAATGTGAAGGATCACGGTTCGAGGCTCTGGGGAATAAAACAAAAGAAATCGCATTGGCATCGAAAAATGAATAATTCAATTCTTTTGTTTATTCCCCTTAGCCTCGTATCCAAGAAAATTATTTTAAAATATCCAAATTGATCAATTTGAGCCAGTGCGACAATGGGTGCATTTGAGTTGCAGGTAAAGCTATATACTTCTTCAAAAAAACATAACTGCATGGGAAATACATGCCTGAAACAGAAGTATTGAGTTTTGACTTGAGCCTGTTAAAATGTAAGTGTGTGTGTGTGTAGGGGGGGGAGGGGAAGGGATGCCGCTTTTGAGGAATGTACGTCATGTAAAAACGCTCTGTCTGTGTTCTGTAAGCACCATGTCAACTGCAACTGCTCCTTCGTCGAACACAAAAATGTGTAAGAGTGAGAAGAAGAACCCGTATATGTCATTAAACACGATAAAAGAAGCACTCACCTCGAGTAGAATTTCATCATTCTCATCAAATGGTTGGTTATCTAATCTGTTGATCAGCTGCGCTACACCTTCAGAATATAACATAGAGTTAGTTATACATGGTTCGTACTGACTGATGAAAACAAAATTCCAGGGGTTTTCCTAGGTAGCAAAATTATTTTCCAGGACCAAACCCCTAAATCCCTCTCGGCGAAAACAAAACAATATCAACTATAACTCATCCAAAATTTTGTATACACAAAATCTGACCAAAAACCCAAGAAAAACTCCCTGAAATTGAGCCTCAACACAAAATGTACAAATGCGAGCTAGAAGCTTCAGTAGGTTTTGGTTTGTTTATTATATTATAGACTTAATGTTGCCACAAAATTTCAGGAGTATTCAAGAAGTACAGGGGAAATAAGTATTCCAGGGTCCAGGAAGGAAATTTCTGAATTCAAGGAGTTTCCTAGGAAATCCAGGAGAACCATGGTTTTATAAGAACCTTGATTCTTTAAGTTAGCAGTAAGAGCTTCTATGTTATAGGCGAAAACTGAAAAACCCTGGGCTTGTTTTTACAACAGAAACCTAAAAAGTACCCAGTTCATCGGTCCCCTCTCCTTTAACTAGAATTCATCGCGTAGCAGCCAAACTCTTACACTTCGTTTTACTTCGACATTTCAATGAAAACTTAACAAACAAACAGAAACACCTGCGGCATTATCATTGTTAGTATTTTTATTATATTTGATTGTGTTTTTGAGATTTATAACACAAAATCAGATAAAATTATTGCTAGATTGATACACCGAAATAAAATGAAACTGCAAGAGATTTGGGTTATTTTCATTGTCCAGGCGAGGATGCTTTGTATCTGTTATGTTTAGTCAAACTTTCTTATGTACCTGTTCTTGAATAATGGGGGTAGCCCTTGGGGGAAGGGAGGGGGGCAAACAATCGATTTTAACGTTTTTCAGTTACAGTGACTCTAACAAATGTTTGATAGCTTCTCCATAATTCAACTGACTATCCCCAAAAAGATGACAGCTGTACATTTTACCACAATGCATTACGAACCTTAAACCGCTAAAAGAAGCTCATGAAAGGTGAAAACTGGTAAAACTCCTCCTAGTACTAACAACACTGTGTATGTCAATTTTGAATTTTCACAATTTCTCTCTATGCACTCTTATGGCCGCTTTTTTGGACGTATGCGCGCTAAGAATTATGGGTCAATGTACAAGTTCCCACCTGTTTCGTATTCGTTGATTTACGATAAAAAGTTCATTAATCTGTATTTTTGTTAACATATTCTTATCCTCTCGATATAAGCAGAACATTTAGGACCTTACCAATAATCTCATACTTGCTGTTCCTGATCGCCATACACAAGACGGGGTTATTAGACACATCGACGTCACCTACTCGCGTATCGTCACCCTTTCAACAAAATAATAATTATTTTAACATAAGACTTTACATCGAATATTTGCAACAAATACACTTCTAACGAAGATGAGTATTCTTGAAAGTGATTAATGCACTTTTTGCAAATACAAAACTGAATTAATCAAATGGCTCTTTTGTCATTGTAGGGACTGTCATCCCTTTTTCTTGTATGTTACAATGTGCTTGTATTTGGATATTTCGCGTTTGGTTTAAAGACCGCCGCTTGGCAGATTTAAAATAATTGTTTCTATCTTTAAACATGAATCCATGCTGGATCCGCGTTACTAGCCTTGCAAGTTAAAACTAGAGCTATAAGGTCGAATCACCCGCGTTAGCATATCCTACACGTCATTAGATTGCTCTGCTGCCAGCAGGGTTGTCTCGATGGTGTAGTGGTATCACATTCGGACATGAAACCGAGGGGCGTGGGTTCGATTCCTGCTCGAGGCATAACAACATTTTTTCCGAAGAAGTTTTCCGTTAATTACTAGTCTTTATTTAAGTTATTAATTTCTTTACTTGTAATGTGCATCCGTTTTTGGATCCGGTTTACTTCTTCTGTGCTTGTATTTGGCTATTTCGCGTTTGGTTTAAAGACCGCCACTTGGCAGATTTAAAATAATGAGCGACACAAAAAAACTTGTGATACGGATGCTGTAACCTTTATTGTATTAGTGTCAACATTGGAAATATTATACAAACGCAAAATGAAGGGACGTCCTAAGAGTCTCAAACGTCTACAAAAACGTTTACATTAAGCGCACAACATGGAAGACTCAAGTGTTATACAAGATAAATGTCAAAAAAAAAAACTTTTCTTTTACACAGAAGAAGCTCAACACTGAATTTACTCGTTACCAATAGATTTCACGATAACCGGACTTGACAATAGGGTTCTTAAGCTGTGTTTTTTTTTTATGTAAAACAACTCAATTAGGGCTTCGAACGTTTTTTAATCATGTGCGTTTTACGTATTTTTTCCTTGTTATTTTCTTGTTATTTTAGTAGATGACATCATGATCTTGGTAAGAATTTCTCGGCATATAATATACATACATATAATATTTCTAGAGAGGCAGGTTATGTATGACAATCACTGTTAATTAAATGACATATATGGGGAAAAAAGCTAGCCAACAACGTGAAAAACATTTCTTACCATAGAATGAAATCTTTGAGCCTGGCTTGAGTCGTGAATGTTGAGAGTCTAAAATGGTAATAAAATACTGCATGAACTGATCAAGGTTAGTTAAATCTGCATGAAAACACAAGAACAAACGTTTTTTTAATAAGGTATGCACCGAGATTTTCAAGCCACGTTAATCGTTGCAAAACTCTTCAATATATAAATGCCAATTTCGATACCTATTTCACTAACAAAAAAAGTGTTGAAATACTCATAATCTGTCAAACTAACACTCTTTAAGATCATTTAAGATTTAAAATTAAGACCAAATTTTGGATTGAAGATTTTCTGACCACTTTCGTCTAAAACCAAATAATAACGCATGCAGAAATACACTAAAGCGAACCAAAAAGGGAACTGCTTTAAAAGAGCTTCAAAATTTGTTCTGGTAAAAAAAACATTTTGAGTCGCAATGTACTATAATCTTTACGCTAACTCTTAGGGCTTCAAGCATTAAAATCTCACTGAGTTCACTGGATTTTTGAAAATCAAAATGAAATTTTCAAGAAGTTAAGAGTACAATATTCCCCAACATAACTGCTTTCTAAAGATCTGCGGTTACTCCATTACTGATTAATATGGATTTGTAGGACAATGTTTCCTAAGGATCTGTGGGAGCCCTGTAATTCACTCAGGCATTCAAGCACACCCAGATGAAAAAATGAAGAAAAGTAGGAACAAAATTCTTTTTAAAGTAGGACAAAAGAAGGATTTCGAGGGGAAAAGTAGGAGAAAAGTAGGGCAACTGAGGGCTTAGAAGAAGGAATAAGAATGCAGCCTTTGCTACAGATCTTTGAAGAAGTACTGATGTGCCTATGACTGGTTTCCAGTTGGTATGAGTGTTAGCCATCTGGACTGGACATGCCAGATGAACATTTCTTCGTCAAGAAATCTTCCTTGCGACACGTGGTCCAGGCTTTAACCCAGAACACCTGCAAGGCTTACTCTCTATTCCTGCATGATACAACCTTGCATAATTTGTTGGAATTGCGGCATATTGAAAGTAGGAAAAAGTAGGAATTTCAAGACAAAAGTAGGAATAGTAGGAGAAGGGTAAAAAAAGTAGGAAATAGTAGGAAAAGTAGGATCACTTGAAAGCCTGTTAACTGCTTACCTTTCCAGTAGCTGCAACCACCCTTGCAATTTTGCTGGTAAAAGACTTGTCATCATGGCCTTCACTATAGCTGTACAGAACCCAAGTTGTACAAATTATTCAAAGTAATAAATGCTCATGATACACAGCTAAACATTTTTTAAAAAAATGGCCACAACCAATACAGCTTCACAATCACCACGTTTACTTGTCATCAGCGAGTAACGACTGAAAACGTTCTTACAATCCATCACTAAAGCTACTTTCATTACGTTTTCAATCTCGAACATTGCGTTTTGAACATTCTGGTTGTCTCACTCATTCTCGGTTACCAGCTCATATACGGAATTGACCATATATGGTAACTGAGTGTATAGTGCTCCAGAGCTGAAATATGGTTTTGGATAAATTTCAGCTGTAATTTATACGATTAAAGTTTTCAATGTTTATTTCCACACGTAGTTTACTTTCTCATGCCAGACATACACCAATTATTTAGTCCTGCATGGTTAGACATTTATATTTTCATATTTCGAAATTTATCATTTTTTAATGCTTGAATCCATAATTATGCAGAAGATGGCGGCCTGGACATTTACCCACAATGCCTAGCGCATAAATTTCTAAATTTGCCCATAAAAACGCATGGCGTGAATCGAACCTCAAATTTAACACACAGAGTGTTGTTCCTTAGTACAAGGAGGAGTTTTACCGACTGCTACCTTTCCTGAGTCTCTTTTAGCGGTGTAAGGTTCCCAATGCATTGTGGTAAAATGTTTAGCCACCATTTTTTCTGCATTAATGCTCTATCCTTGTACTCTTTTTGAGTGGTGTTTGGTGGGTAATTTATTTCGAACAGACTTTATTTGTTTAGTTTTACAGGGTAGCTCTAACTGGGTAGAAGACTTTTGAGAGAGTTAGGATTTAATGCATTACTTACATTAAGAAGTAATCATTAAGGTGGCGCCGAAGTTTCGTTAAATCCCGAGTTAAGCTACTACCTCAAAGTACTCTTAGTGCCTTTGCTATTATTTCAGTGCCTAAATTTAGTTATTTATATTTTACATACTTCCGGTTTAGTAAATTTAGGACTTGATTTGAATTATTGGCGGACGACACTCATAATTTTGAGGGGACATTTCAGTTAACGCGTATTTATCGTAAAATCCCGAGTTAAACTAGTACTTCAAAGTATTCTTAGTGCCTTTGCTATTATTTCAGTGCCTAATTTTAGCCATTAACATTTTACATACTTCCCGTTTAGTCAAACTACTAACTAGGACTTGATTTGATTTATTGGCGGACGCCACTCATAATTTTGAGGGGACGTTTCAGTTAACGTTTATTTTCGCGTTTAAGTTAAATTTCGAGATTCTTCTCAAGAAGTTAACTTACATTGTTTCCCTCTCTTGATTGAGAAGAAATATCGAGCCTTCACTAGAATTAAACAGAGGCAATTAACACGTCATTAGTGCATACACGGGTACAGTTTATTTTTCACATTACTCTAAACGCACTGAGTTCCCAATGTACGGGCATATGTACGTATACAGTCTTTTCCATTCCTATGTACAAGATTATTCGAAAACTATCGTAGGCAATTGCAGTATCATGCAAGTATCAATTATAATTACAAGTACCAAAGATAAAGTTAACTGAAGAAATTAGATGAGGAATAAAATAAGTTAACTGAACTTAAAAACACAGGCAAATGTTAATAGCAAAATCAGTATTTGTTAAAATGATTCATCATTAGGGATTACACGATACTGTTTATGATGGTTATGGTTTTTTTATGTTAAGCTATTAATATTAAATCAATATTTATATATCAATATTAGTATAAGTTGGGATTCTGAATTTGGCTGTATAGTCTACACAATAAACACAAAATACGAAAGCGAATGTTGTCATTCATCACTATTGGATTGTAGCAATAAACAAGAGGCTACAGGTATAGCCTTAACTCGCGGCCCGTTTTATAGAGAAAACAGTCGAAATTCATTCAAAAACCGTTCAAAAACACCTTCGCTTCTCCTTAAAAGCGGAGACCTCGTGGGCGCTGCAATCTGGGTCACGTGAGTCCAAAAGCTACCTACCGCGCATGACTGCAAAAAAGTCACACAAATAAACGCAGCCAGATTTACTACTCGCTCGCCTGACGGCCGCGAGTAAAAAACGTCTGTTCATTATTAAGATTCAAAATTCCAGAAATTGATTTCAAATTTTTGTATTAATAACATGTAGAATACTTTCACTTTAATAGGTACTTTTTCAAAGAATCCAAAATATTATTATTCATCACCTCTGCGCAAAATACACGTATACTGTCTTCTTATAATATACATACAAAAGGTGATGTAGCAAGATGAGGCGACATTTTTAATATTCGAAATCAAAACAGTTATTTATTTCGAGGCACTAGACTCGTTTACAAGGTTGTACCAGTCGGCGCAGGAAAAAGTTCATGCATTTGATATAGTTTAGTGAAAAAACAATAAGTGTTGTCGTATACAGAAACTTGTTACAATAAATTTATAAAAACTTTATTATTACTACTTTAACTGTTTAAGTTCCATTGTAAATTTATTTATCATGAATCCAACGTACCTCGTGACACTGGCTGATTTGGCACCACCGCTTGCAGTTCCCACTTTCAAATTAAAAACTTTGGAAAACTTCAGCTCCTAAATATAAATGAAACCTCGAGTCAGAATATATTTGCATATCAACACAGATACTCGATTATGTAGTGTTTCTGAAATACCTTTGTTTACTCTAAGTCTGGGAGTGTTCTGTGTTGAAAAAAAAGAAAAAAAAATTTAATTCAAGGTGACTGTAAGAAAAGCTAGTAAATATTTTATACATGTTTACAACTGATTTCTCAGTTAGATCCCGTTGATCCGCTATAACAGTTCAGTCATGAGTTGCTCTTCTAAACCTCACTCTTCTTAAAGCGGCGGTTGCGCTTTAAAAGTACTGGGTTCTCCTTTGCTCTTCTCCATTTCGCATAGGGTTAATCTCAAACCAATATGAAGTGGTAGAGAAACAAGCGGTCACTGAGAATGTGTTAGCCAACTACTTCGTCATCCGAACCGTCGTATTGGTTTGGCCAAGCTACAGACTATCTGTTCCCATTTTTTACCTCTTTGTTTTGACATTGCTGAATTTAAGCAGTTGCGAGTCACCGGATAATCACCATGTCGTGTTATAACTATTATAATCGAAGCAACAGTGACCAAAAAAACCTGGTACTCCGAAGTGTAGCGCAGCCTCTTTTAAACTGTATTACTTTGATGCAAAACAAACACTTGAGTAATAAAAACGTGGTAGTCTTGATGCCAAAAGCTATCCGCACGAGACATTCAGGTCTGGGTACCTTAACACTGTTGTGATGTATCAGTTGAGCTAAAGCCTGAGAAGGCTTTCTTCTGAGCAGAATTCCTAAAGAGGGCAGGTGCCTCAACAGTAGAACTAAGTTTCTCTGTTTATGATAAGTAAAGTTACTGATGCTGTCTCCTTAGCAGAACTCTGATGACTCAATAGAAGAACTAGGTTTCCCCCTTATGATTACTTCCTGATGCTCTTTCAGCAAAAAGGGCTTAGGACTCAACATTATAACTAAATTCCTCTCATTATGGTTACTTAGTGATGCTCTCTCCTCAGCAGGATTCCTAACAAGGGTTGGACTATCATCAACAGTTGAACTAAGTTACTCTATCCACGATTAGTTACTGATGCTTTCTCTAGGCAGGATTCCTAACAAGGGCTGGTGCCTCATTAAAAGAACTAAGTTCCTCTCATCTTGATATTTTTTTCTTGATGCTCTCGGCAGGATTCCATGCCTGGGCAGATAGCTCAACAACAGAATTGAGTTCCTCTCATCTTGAATGTTCACTGACGCTCTCTCCTGAGCAGAATTCCCAACAAGGGCTGAAGACTCAACAGTAAAACTAAGTTCCTCTCATCTTGATTAGTAACTGATGTTCTCTCTCGGCAAGATTCCTCGCCTTGGCAGGCGACTTAACAGTAGAACTAAGTTCCTCTCATCTTGATAATTTACTAATGTTCCCTCTCGGCAGGATTCCTCACCTGGGCAGGTGACTAAAAATTCCTTTTATCTTGATAATTTACTGATGCTCTTCCTCGGCAGGATTCCTCACCTGGGAAGGTGATTCAGCAGTAGAACTAAGTTTTTATCATCTTGATTATTTAGTGATGACGCTCCTCAGTATAACCTCTACCAGGAGCAAGAGATTCAAAAGCAGATCGTGACTCATCTAATCGCAATTACTGGCTTACTGATGTTCTCTCGTAAGCCTAATTACTAAGTAGGATACTAAGTAGGAAAAGTAACTCGACAGAAGAACTTGGCTTATCACGATTACTTACTGATGCTCGGTCCTCAGCATAACTACTACCAAGAACTGGTTGACTCAAAAGTAGGACTGAGCATCTCTCACACTTCAGCATTGTCAGTGCCCGCCTCATAATCTTGTGCACAACTCTGTTAAGCGAGGTTTGCTCCTCGAATATGTCATGAACAAGCTCAAGAAGGGCCTAGTGGGAAAAATGGAAAAAAAGTTTATTCTTAAAAGGAAGGAAAGAAACAAAATTGGAGAAAAACTAATAGAGGGGAGATAAGAATGTGGGGGTAGTGGGAGAGGCGCAAGCAAAAGAACCGCCAATGCTAGAGCCCATTACAGATGAGAAAGGGGAGGATATGGAAGGAAAGCGAGGAAGAGGTAAAGATGACAAGATAAGACAAGAGGGGGAGGGGCAGGGAAGAAGTTGAGGGAAGAGCAGAAGTAAAGAAAAGGGAAGAGAAAAGAGCAGAGAAGGAACTGCAAAGGAGAAGAAAGGACAATTTCATACCCTGTTTCTGTTAAACTCGATGGCTGATAATTCAAACAACTTTGCATTGGTGATTCCAATTCCACAAAAGGTCAAATACATGTCACACACCTGGAATATTAGAAAAGTCAGTACAGTACAAATACTCATCAATTAAAATCCACTGACTACTAGTTCTTAAGAAATGCTCAGTGCATCTGCAAGTTCGCACAATAGCTCTAAAATCAGCTAAACAGTTAATGGTTGAAAAGATACTTTGTTGGAAGTAATAGGATGCGACATTTTCCTGGTGTCTTAGGTCTTGTTTTAAACGCATTATCTAATGTCTGCATTTACACAATCAATCTCAACTCTTAATTTATCCATTGACAGTCATCTCAACCTGTTATCTGGTCCCCCTGCCCATTAATCAAGTTTTCAAGAAATTTCTCAACCCCCCCCCGTTTATTTTGACCCCCTGTTCATTTGGCA
>JANVCF010181768.1:0-10921 GCA_025388745.1 Hydrozoanthus gracilis
TTATCTCTTTGATTTATCTTTCCATGCTTCTTACAAAGGTCCTGGAAATCCTGGTTAGCGGAGAACTGAAGTAAAAAACAATCGACTATGGCATTATGTACATCTTCCCACATTTCCAAGGGTGTAAATATCTAAAATGGCCATAAAAACTCAAAGGGAAACCTTAAACTCGACGTACGCAGTGTTGTTGGTAAAAGGAATAGTTTCACCAATTTCGGTTTTCTCTGAGTCTTGTTTAGTGGTGTTAGGTCGTAGGCAGTTGTGGTTAAAAGTTTAGCAGCCCTCTTCGAAATTGACAACTCTGACTAACTTGAAAAAAAAATAGTCAAGTGTGATTATTAAGTTCCTTTGTCCCTTTTTCATTTCGGTCGCCATAAAACGCCAGTCAATAGTTTGAATTTCAACGAGTTTTCCGAGTTTTCCTGTAAAAGATCGCAGGCGCTAATACCGTGTCAGCGGTTAATAGCGCGAAGTTTATGACGTCAGTAGCGAGGAGAACGTAAAGAAGTTGCACATGGTTTGTGTCTTTTATTAAAAACGCTGATTAAAGTTCAGCCTTTTCAATTCGAAAATACTGCACAGTGTTCGCTTTAGCCTTCCGAATGTGCCTTGCCAAATGATCCCCAACATTGACGTCATAGATAACCGCTGACGACGTTTCTTAGCTGTCGTACAAGAAACTAATAGCCGACTTAACCTGGCAATTTTTGCTGCGAGATGGTTTCTAAAAACGAAAAAACTCTTGAATATCTCTATTTTAAAATTTGATAGTCCGGAGAAAAAACATGTCTTTCCTTTAACTACCTTTTTCGAAGCCAGTTAAGAGTGGGTATCCTGTTTTTTGAAATGGATAACATTTTAAGTGCAAAGCTACGTTGAGATACTTTTGTTCTAAATTGTGATTAGACAATCAGCAATAATATTTTTAACCCCATATACGATCACCAAAGGATTACCACACTTATGGTACTGATCCTTCTCCATCAAATGGTTTTCTCGCTATACTGGTACAAGAAGTATCGCTGAATTGTTTTGAGAACATTTTTGGATACAATGTTCTAGAGCTACCTAAATTTCGCAACTTTTAGCCATAATATAGAGTGAGATCTTCCTGGTTTTGAAAGTTTTCGTCAGAAAATTAGTTCAAGTATAGCGTTCAAAACAAAAAAAAGAGAGTGCTTTTAAAAGCTTGACATTCTAAATCCTACAATTGCATTGAGGCCAACAATTTCCAAACCCAACATTTTTGTATGTAGTTTCATTTGTCTGCACTTTTTAACTTAGTAGTCTACATAGCTTTTCACTTATTTTTGTATTGTATTGTATTGTAATTGTGTCTTCTTATATGCTGGTATTTAGTTAAAAAAAGAATATTTGTTTTGTGAGAGTTGATGTAGAATTGTTTGTTTGCTGTAGGATGAAGAGGGGAGATGCTTCAGTGATTCGCTGGCAGAGATCAAACTAGGATGTGGTAAAGGGTAGGAATCTATTTTTACCAGTCTAATGATGTCTTTGTTTACAACAGACATTAAAGTTCCTATCAAGCTTATTTCTTACTTTTTGGATTAAAACTGTTGTCATCTATGAACTCAAAAATCGAATAACCAAAGAAAAATTCCACGTCTGCTTTTTATTTTAAAAAAAAGCCATAATGTAAATTTTGAACGAGCAGTCCGGGGACTGGTAACCTTATATGGTTTTTGTTTAAAAAATTTATTTCTGTTAAAAGATGTCATAAAATTTTTATTTCAATCAATTTCAAGGGACTAACACATTGGTTAAAGTTATAACAATGTGACTATTGTAGCCAGAATTGAATTTTTGAGATAAAAAAGATTGTCTCTGCTTTATGCCTCGTGCTACGTCATGTGCCTCGTGCTACGTCATCATTGCACGCTTCAAGTCTAAACCATGTAACAGGAACGGCTAGAAATGGTTTTATTTTCAAAAATTACTTTTATAAAGGGGTTTTACTTTTTATCTGGAATTTAAAAAATTAAGCTTGATAGGGACTTGAAAGGAACCCTCCACTGCATATCATCATTTGCCTCAAATAAAACTTTTTTTAGTCTATGTCCATATCATCAGTACAAATGTGATTCTTTTGCTTCCACTGCACCCTCTGGCACAATACAAATGTATTTATACAGGGGACTGTAGGAACAGCAAGAACCACAGTACCGTTTTGTTTTGCCTTTATAAAGTAGCTTTTGTTAACGGTACTCATAATTACACAGTTCATATTACACATTTGATGCAATTGAAGCCCATTATTTACAAACGTGATCTTCTATACTTTACACGTATGTACAGTAATTAACACTTAACGACACCGCCGGATACGAAAACCCAAACCTTATTGTGGAAAAAGGGAACGTATACCCCCACCTTGGTGATAACTACCACCTGCAGTGCCACCAACTCTGAGGGCTGAGGTTTCAAATCTAACGATGGATGAAGCAGAGTTTGTCTAAAGCGATGCACAACCTAGAACGAATAATCTTTACAAAGTATCCCTTTAACTATCATACAGACTACCACAATTCTACTAACTCTTCACCAGTCTTCTGCTCGTGCCAGCAAAATAATTATTTCTGCCAAATTTGCAGAGTCGACTGTCAGAAATACTGTGTTCTGTACATAACACTAACGCCTAAGAATTTATCTTGCTCACTTTTACGGTTTGAATTTCCCGCACGCCGCCATTTTGAGTTGTGACGTAACTTCATTGAAGTACCAGTCTCCACTCTCGATAAATGCAATGGCAATGAACAAAAATGCAATGCAACCAAATTATGACACAAATCAAACTGGCGGTGCTCGGAAATCTTAATCCCTTGTCAAGAGACCCATTAGGCAAGTGCTTTTCTTCAGTTTCCACAGTGCTAAGTGGATTAATGGATTCTAATCCATTAGTACTCCTTTATACATAACTCTGGTTACAACAGAGTTCGTACAGGCCCTTGAAATCCTGGAAAAGCCTGGAAAATTTTTGAAGCCCTGGAAATCCCTGGTAATCCCTGGAAAAGCCCTGGAAGTTTTTCATTAAGCCCCGGAAAATTTCATAGAATCTTCTTGAAAAACTAGATTTCCCAAATGATGCATTGTTTTTCGTTTTAAGTAACAACTAAGACTTAAAACTTAATGTCGTTGTTGTTTTAAGTCCAATAAACACAAATTTTCATGACATTAATTACTAAAACATTGTTTAAACAGGTGATTTTGAACGTTAATAATTTCATTCTGGGCTTAAAAAGTCCATAGGGTTCTGAAGGTGTACGAACCCTGTTACAAATCTGTCTGCAATATTCTTCATTTTTTTAAAAAATTGACAATGCAGACAATCCTAATGTTAAGAGTACATGAACCGGACAGAGTCCAGTAACATTCTTAATAAATGACAGTTGTTAGTTGGTTTCTGAGAGAATGAACCTAGAACATATCCAGTGCTGCAGACTTGTTCGTACGGATCGGTACTAAGAATCTCAACCTTTTTCTGTTGAACAGGCGAGTGATGACCTTGGCAAACATAGGAGAGCAGCTGAAAAAGGTAGGGACACTGAAAGCACATTGCTGTTTTTAAGTTGGTGTTGCTTTATATGTGTTTGGACATGATGTTGTAATTTGCGTCAGATGGATGGTTTGTGGGAACAGATTGCCTGCTGTTCGTCAACCACACCATTCCACTGAAGATACCATGTGTCACTGATCCAACCACACTAGATGGAGTGATTAGAGTGTGACGTTTTTGTAGTATACATTAAGTGGTCTGTGGGAACAAATTGCCTGCTGTTCATCCACCACACCATTCCAACTTTTTCATTCAATTGAGTCGATAGACTCATTTTGACTTGTTCCATTTATTTAAAGCATCTTTTCAATGAAATTTTGATTTTTCTGATGACTAGGCATATTAAGTAGATGTTGATGATAACTGAATATAACTATAAGTTTTTATTTACAGGGTCAGTATCAAAGAATGGATCGCTTACAAGATGATGTTTTTGCAATCTTTGAAAAGGCAAGAAGAATCAGTCGATCTGACTGCGAAGTAAGTAAATTTTAATGTACATCTTGAAATTCCTTCAACCTGTTTCTAGAAAACATATAGAAGCAAGTTGTGAGAACTAAGAGATTCAACATTGTTACTCCAGACATATGAAGATGCCTCTGAGTTGCAAATGTACTGGGTTATCCAGAGAGACAAGTTGTGTAAGGATGGTGAGAGGTTTGTCTCGCCGGCCATCTTGGTAACCAAGCGACATCTTCAGCAAGAGCTGGACGAGGAGCGCAAGAAGAAGGCGGAGGCTGAATCTAAGGATGACGAGAAGAGAAGAGAGGAAGAAAAGAAGATTGCTTCTTCACATGTATGTAGCGTTCTTGTCACTAACTTCTTCCCTTACAATTGTTTTGTCCATTTGGTTCTATTTTCAGGTTTGCCTTTGTCTTGGATTCATTTTTGTGAATATCACTCAACATGGTTTGGTTTTTGTTTTTGTTTTATAAAATTTTTGACTCAAGGAGTCTCGGGAGAACAGGCAATAGGACCCGAGGTCCCCTTCAAGGCCTGCCACCTGCGACCTACGGTTTAACGTTTTTATCAGAGAAGGTGCGAAGGTCTAACCACTTGCAGAGCAAAGGCAGCACCTTCTCCTGAAACCCTGAGTGAAGGCCCAGCACATGGAATTGAACCCGGGCCTCCCGCACAACAGACTGGTACTTAACCAGGCAGCAGTTAAAATTTGTTTTGCACTACTCCTGAAATTTTCAAATTTCCTTCCAGGGCCCTGGAAAACTTCAGGAAAAATAGTTAATTTCCTTGTACTCCCGGGATATTCCTGCAATATTCAAACTTATTAACAAACAAACCAAGACCCACCGAAGCATCTTGTTTGCAAGGGTACAGTTGGTGTTTAGACCAAATTTCAGAAAGTTTTTTTCTTGGGATTGGAATCAGTCTTTAAAGTGCATATGAAGTGAAAAATTTTATAACTTCAGTGGAAAGACCTAGCTAAATGAGGAAAAACGGTGAAAAAATTTTGCTAAAATCATTTCTGGTTCTCGAGATATTTCTGTTTAAAATTTTCATCTGATGACGTCTTGATTGGCTACAACAAATTTGCATTTTTTGAACATCTGCTGCCAATCCGTAACACTTGGGTGTATTTTAGCTTAATTTGGATTATTGATGTATCCAAGGCAGATGGATCATCAGTCCAAGTCTAGCTCAAACCCACTCAAATTTTACGGATTGGCAGCAGATTTTAGAAAAATGCAGATTTGTTCGAACCACTCGTGACGTCATCAGATGCAATTTTTAAGTGTTGATATCTCGAGAACCAGGAATGATTTTGGTAAATTTTTTTTCACCATTATGGTCTATCCACTGAAGTAATAAAATTTTTCACTTCATATGCATTTTAAGTATACGGACTTCACTAATCTGTGGTTACTTTAGTTAGAGCAAACTTCTCGAGTTTGTCAGTTTTGATCTTGCATTCAATCAGCAACCATGTGATTCACCGCATAAACTTTGCGTGAAATCGAGGCAGATTATCATAACGAATCGACCGAAAAAATTCCCAAAGAAACTCTTTCTTACGGTAGAGAACTGGGGCACTGTTAAGAGCAAGAAGATGCTGCCTTTGCTTTAACTTCTACAAACCATAAGACCATCGTGTCTCCTCGGATAAGAAATCCAACTATAGGCCCTTGGAGACTTTGTATTTGGGTTGCAAAACCAGTTGGGATTTCTAACCAACCCTAGAGTAGTGAACAATTTGCGTTAGTATATACCAGCTCGGCTACGCGCGATTTGATTGGTTTAGAAATAGTAGATGTGAGAAAATGTTTACCTCCGAAATAGTAGATAATGACGCCCAAACAAAATGGCGGACGGAGACTGTCGCTTGCGTCCGTTCGGCATCACGATACTGAAAATGTTTGCTCTGAAAACACGGGATATTTAAAACAGAATTTCACTGTTTTACGCCGTTTACAGCATTTTGTAGTTAACAAGACGTCAAAACACGTTTGTTACATATGATAGGCTGCTCATGCGTAAGTCTGGCCATGCTCAGTGATTCAGGTAGTAAAAGGTATTTTTTTCCTTAAAAATCTTTTGTTTTCTTGATAGGAACAGTTGCCTCGCTGGTATATACTAAAACACTTATTCTATTTCAGTTTCGTTGGATAGTGACTTAATGAATATCTACCTCGCGCCTTTGGCGCCCAGTGGATATTCTGCCACTGTCCACCTCAATTGAAACAGGGTAAGTGTTAACTTTATAGAGTAGATAGGTATGTTGTTGAGGAAAAGCTCATACACTGGAAGTATCAATAAATATATATACTGTCGTTACGATTGCCACTTTTATTGTTATTTTTGTTAGGGTTAATAGTTTTATAAGAGTTTTTGATGTTATGGATGTGGTTGTGTTGAAGTAAATATCTCTAACATCGATAGGAAGAGAGTGGCGAGATGCAAGTCCAAGAGTTGGAACATGGGGGTGTTCACCTGCGAGTGGGTGACTTTGTCTATGTTCAACCAAGGTAAGTTTGGATTGTTTTCTCTTTAATTTTCTCCACAGTGCTTTGATTTGGCTAACTGTGGGAGAACTAAAGAGTAATGTGAGAAATCTCTCTCTGTGTCGGCTGGATCATCTACTGTGAATGTTAGCGATCGCAGGCAGCTACGCGACGCCTCCACAGCTCCCTGTCCTTCGCTGCCGTCCTCATCTCAGCCTCCGTTGGGGGGTGGTCTTGGGAGAACACTTTAGAGATGTACTGTCTATATAATTTTGCCCTCCTACCACGCCCCCGTTTGCCATGTGCTGGCTCCCACAAGCAGTGTTGTTGGATCAGGTCAGTTGTGGGGCGCCGCAATTGGTGACCAAGCCACTGCAGTTGGCGTGCCTGCACCGATCTTGATAATGGCGTTTCCTGTAACGACTCAAGTAGGGTTGAGTTGGATACATGATCCTTGCGTTTGATGTTGTTCATGATCCTGAGACAAGAAGTTTGGAAGTTGTCTATCTGGGAAAATAGGCCTTCACTAAGGATCCAGGATTCGCAACCATACAGGAGGACGCTAAACACAAACGAATTCAGGAAGGACAGTTTCAACGAGAAATACAGTGTGCTAGATGACCATAAAATCTTGAGTGTCCAAAAGACTCCCCATGCTTTCCTTTTTCGGACTTTGAAGTCATGTCATTTTAATTAATGATTTATTTAAGATTTATTAGTAGGTGGTAACAACTAGCGTGCTATAACGAACCCATTGGTAAATAAATAAATGTTTATGAAAAATATGGTTCTAAGTAAGGAGATTTGGTTTGCACTACTTCTGGAGTTTTGAAATTTCCTTCCAGGGCCCTGGAAAACTCCAGGAAAAATAGCAGGCTTTCAAGTGATCCTACTTTTCCTACTGTTTCCTACTTTTTTGTAAATTATTAAAAATGTAAACAGTAATAGATAACCCACTGAGGAATATTCAAAAATTTACAACGCTTTTTTGTACATTCCTTAGTGAGTATCTTCTATTGTTTACATTTTATATATATTTACAAACAGTTATTATTCATTTTCACTTGATAATGACAGCAGGACTGTCGAAACGTCGTGTCTTATCCCAGATTTTTATCATTAAAGGTAATCAATCGGTTCGAGTTACCACGAAGTTTGAAGTGCTCAAGGTTTATTGGAATCTACTCTAATGCGATTGTTTATCGGATTTTGTAACACTTGAATATACTGTCTTTTGTTTGTTTGTTTTTTCTTTTCCTAATTTAATTTCCTTTTCGTTACCAGAGAGGAGAGGTTGCAGCCTCATATAGTGTCGGTGGAGAAGCTGTGGACAGACAAGAGTGGCGAAAAGGTAAGTGGTGACATTGTTAGCAAGGGGGGTGCCAAGGAACATGGTTTACAGTTCTTTACATAAAGATAATGATAATAATAATAATAATAATAATAATAATATTCATAATCATAATCATAACCATAACCATAATCATAATCATGATCATAATCATAATCATAATCATGATCATGATCATAACCATAATCATAATCATAATCATAACCATAATCATAATCATAATCATAATCATAATCATAATCATAACCATAATCATAGTCATAATCATAATCATAATCATAGTCATAATCATAATCATAACCATAATCATAATCATAATCATAATCATAACCATAATCATAATCATAATCAACCATAATCATAATCATAATCAGCAGAAGACAAAATTAGGGACGGAGTTCGGCCCTTGATATATTTGTAATTGCCATTCGTTTGAAGTTTCACATTGTCAGTTACAAGTTATCAATGGCAACCAGTTCATCGTGGAAACAAAAAACAAGGTGCTGTGTTTACAAAACAAACACACGCGAAGGCACAAAACTAAAAAAAGATAACGATTCGTCTGCTAAATTATCAAAAGTTAATCGAATGAGTCCTCGTCAAATTTCGAGAAAAACGCTTGTCTTTTGGCCTGAGAGAAAGAGAGAGAATTACAATTTTCTAAATTCCACACGGCATGGATTTAAAGGCCGGCGCACACTTGAGGTAAAGAGGTGAGCTGTTTGCTTGCGAGGTTGTTCGCTCAGCTTGTTCCGCACGTTTGCGGCAAAGTTTTAGTGAGATTTTTGCGTCGCGAGCTCGAATCTCACTAAAATTTTGCCGCAAACTTGCGGAACAAGCTGAGCAAACAGCTCAGCTCTTTACCACAAGTGTGCGCCGGCCTTAAGATCTTTTGGAGGGTGGGGGACGAAAGTAGCGCAGCTGTTTTAGTTGGTCTTGGTTTCTCTTGAGAGAGTGGAAGAGAGCAAATGATAGGAGAGTTTTCAAATTTTAAAGGAGTCCTGCACTGCATAACATTTTTTGTCTTAAACAAAAATTTTAATAAGTCTGTGTAACTCCAAGCAATTAATTTTGATCGGATTTATGGTTTGAATTTCCTGCGCGCCTCCATTTTGAATTACGACGTAACCTCATTGAGGTGCCGGTCTCCTCTTTTGGTGAATACAATATAACAATGAAAAAGGGTACTGCTAGCCTTCATCAGGCGATGTGTAGACTGTAGTCTGGTTCACTTTTATATGGATCCGTCAGACCGAAAAGCTGCTAAGGGCGCTTCCTCAGAGGTAGGTTCGCGTCTCTGATGTTTCCGCACGAGATCTCAATGCCGCTGTCTTTTTTGAGGTTGTTCGGGTGAAGTTGAATCTGGATAGCCCCTTTGACACGGCGGGAGTAATAGAGTTGATCTTTTTCCACATACTTGACGTTCTTCCAGTTCTGGTAGTGTCCGGTCTGATGCACGTGCTCTGCTACCGCTGATTGTAGTGTCTTGCCGTGTCGAATATCACGTTCGCGTTCATGTTCTTTCTCTGAGGAAGCGCCCTTAGCGGTTTTCAGTCTGACTGATTCTTATAAAAACGAACCAGACTACAGTCTACACATCGCTTGATGAGGGCTAGCAGTACGCAGCCGAAACGTCGCGGTCCACCAAGACTATCTTCGTGAGACAATTGAATAAATATACCTTAAATTATCAGTATCCACGATGAATAATTTATTTCATTTTAATGAAAAAATGTTGTTAACGTTTAGCACTAACAGCAGTTGTTCGTTCTTACTAGCGACTCTATGGTACCTGGTTCTACAGACCACAGGAGACCTTCCATCTCGCCACAAGAAAGTTCCTCAAGAAGGTATAGAAATAGTTTTAGGTTAAAAGTGGTACTACTCCAAAGCTGGTACGTTTGTACGAAGCCAGGATTTTAGCTATCCGCTGGATAAAAGCTAATGGTCATCACTAATAAATCAAAGATTGTTTGACTCTTTGTTGATTTCTCTGGTTGTTAAGTGAGTGGAAGACTCCTAAAGTAATGGTTTAAATTTTGTCAAATAACTTTCATTATAGTTTTACTGCATAAAATAGAAAGCACTTATCCGGCGGATAGCTTATCCAGGCTTCGTGCAACAGAAAATGCATGTAGAAAGTACATTACAATAACAACTGAGTATTATCGATACTAGTTTATCTACAGCTTACGAAAGAAACAAAAAATAAAACATATTTTTGTCTAGAATATATTAGGGTGCATCTTTGGCATTCAGTCATTAGTTATATACCTGAAAAAAAGTTTTTTAGATCTTCAGTTGAGATCAACAGTTCAACCTTTAACTGTTTTTGATAACCTAATTACTGAGAATGCAGTCGAACACTACTATAACTACCGCTAGAAAATTACTCATAAAAATTCATAAAAACAAGCTTTTGTTAATAGCTTCTCTAAAACTAAAAAAAAAAAAATTTATTTATCGTCGTTGCGCTGGGAGTGGTTTCCCATTCTCTCAAGCCAGTGGCTTTTGTTTAATCACTCGACGGCACAGATGTCGCCGTGAAAGTCGATTTTGTGGAGGGGGGAAAACTGGAGAACCCGGACAAAAACCCTCGGAGTCAGAAGAAGATCTTAGCCCACGTCCAAACCAAACAAAACTCTCCGGTTTTACTCAAGAAGGGAACAGCAGTTCTTATAGATGACTATTCAACCATTTTTTGGACGAAACGTGCCATCTCGGCGAATAAGAATCAAGGTTTTCTTTTATACCAGCACTGAGAACTAAAATGTCAACTTGTCTTTTTTCAAACAGGAAGTATTCCGGAGCGATTTTTGTGATTCCTCAAAGCTGAGCCAAGTTCAGGGAAAATGCTATGTCATGTTTGTAAAGGAGTATTTCAAACAAAAACCAGAGGTAAGCATATTTTTTATGCAACTATGAAAAGTTTCATAAGCCCGAATTTGGCTATGGACATTTGTAAAGAGGCGAATTGATAAGACCGGGCTTTAAAGTTCCAAATTTTATGGTTTATCAGCGTTCGTTTCTGCTCGATTAGTT
>JANVCF010181801.1:0-10918 GCA_025388745.1 Hydrozoanthus gracilis
AATTAATTGTTTCCAAGTAAAACTAAGTTTGTAAGCATCGTCTCTATTAAAATTGTTAGGATGTTTTTGAATTTCAAAAGCTTCTTTGATTAATCTAGGAAAGTACTTTTCTGTTTTTGCGATAACTTGAGTGTTTGTGGCCAGGGTTAAAATAAATTGTTGAAATTATTGATTCACAACTTATTATTGATTCACAACTCGAAAGCTCAGAATTTTTCTGAGCTTTCAACTTGTGAATCAACAGCTTATTCTTCAACTACATATCCAAGATTCAAACCAGTGACTTGGCTCCCCATATGAGTCTCTGTAACTTCAGTGCATATCTGACCGGTATACTTAATCAAAGTGTTCCTGGCTCGCTCCCCGTCAGTGACTCAGCATTTTTTTGAGCTTTCAACTTGTGAATCAATATAAATTTCTTCTTCAACCATGGGCTTTTTGCATTGTGTTAATGAATATCAATATCTAATCTCAAACATGCAAAGTGAGTGTTCGTGCATCTTATAACCTACAGCAATTTGCTTCGATCACTGACGTTCTTTTCTACATTAATCGTTCTTTTCTCAATTATGTCATAAACTGAGAGTTTCACCAAAATTGCAGTGTTTCTTTTCTTCTAATACACATGCACTCAAGCTAAGAAAAATTGTTAGTTAGTTTCCAGTATTTGCCTATCCATAGTGTGTTCTTAAAATAGACAAGAAATTCGGTTATCATTTTTGTAAAATGAAATGACTGTTTAAAACTATGCGCAAGATTATCAACTTACGTTTTATTCTGAAGGTAGGACTCGAAGAATCTGCGGATTTAATCCATAAATGCAGATTAATTTTGATGAGATTTGTCAACAAAGGTTGGCTTGCGCTCACTGATGAAGTTTTTTAAAATCAATAATATGGCTTGACAAAAGTTGTTTGCAATAATAATTTCAAACAGGAGATTTTGATTTCTGTGATATTTTGAATTTCAAATAAAGTTGCGAAACTTTACAGATTCAGCAAAAAGTTTTCGCCCATGGACGCGTACGTGACTCGACTAAAAAGAGTTTCAATAATTGATGAAGTTTACTGGCGAATGCAGAAAAGAAGAGGGATTTATTCTCTTTAAGAATAATTTTGCCGAATCGACTTATCATTACCGGTTGCAAAGTCAAAAGTTTAGTAAATACTTGAAACTACTTTCTGGAAGAAAGTCATCGAAACCTCGGTCCAGGCCTCCTGGCTGCGCTGCCTTTGACGAAAAGGGGTGCAGCTTTTGTGGTACCACCAGCGATCAAAATCTGTGGTGGAGGCAAATTGAAACCACTTTTTTCCATTTTATAACGTTTAAGTTACACTTACATCTGCTTACTGTGAAGTGTACGGGGCCACTTTACATATATCTCACTTAAAATCATAAAACGTCCAAAATCACGCACTGTTTATTATTTGACACTTCCAAAGTATATGTTTTAGTGAAAAGTCATCAGTGTGTGTTTCTGTGTTAGCAAAGAAATTTAATTTCTCTCTAGCTAAGAAGAATTTCGCCGAATCGTCTTATCGTTGCCAGGTTGAAAGGTTAAACGTTTAGTGAACAGTTGAAATGGCTTTCTGGACAACCGTCGTCAAAGCATCCAGGCCTCCTGGCTGCGCGGCCTTTGACGAAAAGAAGCGCCGCTTTACGACGCCACCGGCGCAAAAACCGGCTACGGAACGGCCATTCCAAACCAATATTTTCTTCTTTTTTCACTTTAGAGTTACACTTACAGCTGTTTATCGTGTAGTGTCGCTCTTTCTCAAATCAATACTTACTTAGACTTGCAAATTAAATCACCCATCGTTTATTGGCGTTTTCAAATTAAAGCATGCACTTCATGTTTAATGAAAAGCCGTCGGTAAGCATTTTAATGCAAACACCCGACTACTCCACAACCTTAAACCGAGATTAAAAGACTTGCAGAAAAAAATCCTTCATTAATCGGGAGCCATGTTTATTTATATCTCGTTTTACTAATCAAAATAATGTAGAGAAAACCATCAAGACTTTTATAATTCACGAGTGCTTCGCCAGACGTCGTTCTTGAAGAAACTAGACCTTTATTTTCTACAATATTTTTATGAAGATCTGTCAAACAAAATCGTAAGACAAAATAGAACCTTTGTTGGAATAATCTTTAAATTATTCAGCATTGTGTATTTATGACGTTATTAAAATTTAAAAATCTCAGTGTAATTTTGTACGCAGCAGTTCATTTACAGTGTATCTTCAAGTTACCTTTTCAATGAATTGAGCTATTCGTCAACAACTGTCCGAAGTTTTAACTACTTTAACAATAAATTAGAGGGGAAAGATCGATTTCATGGACATTTCAATGTGTTCTTTTCAGTGTCATTTTTTCATTAAAATGAGGATTTTTCTGTGAGAAACCATACTAGTATAAACTAAAAGGTTCTATAGGAATTGATTTTTATCATTCCGTTTGTTTTCTAATTTGCAACTATAACGCAAAAATACTCACAGGATGTAGGCGGTTGCAGTAGTAATAAACAGAGAAATTAATCGCGCAGAAGAGTAAAATGTAGAAATTTAAAATAATGTACTCGGAAGTGCGGCACTCTTACAATTTAATTGTAGAAATCCTAAAGAGCGGCTGCATTGGTTGGTTGCTGTCATAAAACGATTTCTTCCTGTTGCTTCGCGAAACCAAATTGGTTTTTAATACGGCAAAGTGAGCCAGAATGACTCTGTTTTTCTAAGGCTATCCAGCAAACCGAGCTACGTACGCTTATTAATTCTTCGACAAGTTGTCTTGCATATTTTATAATATGAGAGCAAAAAAAAGTGGCCGACAGACTTGATTTTGTGATAATCAAAGATTAGCTTTTGGGTAAGGTAGGTTGCATGTTCTAAAGACTTTTATACTGAGTTCCTAGTTGCGGAGTTTCGCAGTTTTGCGCGCGCAAAAACGAGATACTGTATTCGTCGCCTCAGGAACGACAAACGGTAATCTTGTACCATATATCCGTTTTTGTATTTTTCCATGGCTTGCTGTTGTTCTACAATTTGTTTTACGAATTTTAAGTTTTCTATAAATTACTATTATGTTCCGGGGTATCACAAATCTTTTGAGACGAAATCCTTGGCGTATTTTCTAGTGTTTGTATAGACGCATCGCTGTGTATTACACACGCGCACAAAAAAAGCCCTTTTTGGTTTTGCAAAAAGAGTAGTTCAGTTAACGCAGGAAAGTAGAAGAATATAATTTTTTTAAAAATCCATAGAAGTTAATGCGAAAAGAAACAAGCCCACAGCTTCAGAATTGAGAGCTCTTTGTCTCTCACATTCACCTGTCCGAGCATGTATACGAAACGACTCGTCTCTGATAGTTAGAGATATAATGCCTTGCAAACAAACCATGTTGGTTTGTCGGATTTAACAATGTTAAGCTCAATTTAAAAAGTACATAAGCATCCAAACAACGACACTATGACAATCTGTTATATCTTCATAAAACTAGAACTTGTTACAACACAAAACTCACTTGCTTCCATATTTCCTTGGCTTCTCACGAAGCCACGAAACGGGAACCATCTGCAAACTACATAGTACAGAAGGAAGACTTCTGTTAATGTTTTTTTTTATTTTTGTTGTCTTGAAGCTGCCGTTTTCGATTCTCCGGCTGAAGTAGTGGTTTATGTAATACCATCTCAACTTAACATATACCTTTATTAATTAGTGCATAAATAAAACAACTTGCGTCTAAATAGAAACTGAGCTGTACGATTCGAAAATGCTCAAAGTCATTACAAGCCAACAGACTGAATTAATTCTTCCATTCACTTTTCTAGCAAAACAGAGTCGAAGAAATTAATTTTAAACTCATTAATAGCCAGGGATGTTTCCATCTTTGAAAACATCCGCTTTCGGCTGTCCGCGCGAAAACTCTTAGAAAACTTTTCCGGCGGAAAATATTTCTTTTTTAGGAACATTTTCAAAATTTTGTGTTCTCAGAGACTGCTTCAGTTGTATTGGTTGAGAGGAAAGGCCTGGTGATAAATTGAAATAGTAGTGAGTTTACGAAACATCGATCAGGATGCGGTAGAAGTACATCTGTTTTTCATTCAACAATTTCTACTTTTCAAAAATTTTATCACTCCTATTTTTTATCGATCTAAATACCACAAACTGCTTAGTTTCAAAAATGTTTGCCTCTACCGTAGAGGTACAATATCAGAATTCTTTTGTACTTTACGTCACAAAATACACAAGAAGCTGAGAGACCTGTTTCTAAAGTAGACAGTAACTGAAACAGTGCGTGTTTTCATCCCTTGCCGCCACAATTCGCTCACGCCTAGCAGAGGTGACGCAGCTTTGGTCGATAAAACAATTAGCAACTCGATCGGTGCAGCAATTAATCAGATTTTCATAGCCTGACGTAGAACATTTGGTTTGCATGCTTTGCTGTTTAATCTTGTTATTGCACAGTTCTAAACACGTTAAATTAAAAGGGTTTTATTGCTATTTATGAAAAACAATTACCAGCTAAAACTATTAAATTTAATTTTAAAAAAAAGTAAAAATTGTTCTCTTGTTCTCCGTTGTATACTTCTTTTCGGCAAGTTAATTGTAATAAAAAAGTTAAAAATTAATAGTAACAGATGCTTAAAAACTGTTAAAGTGGACGTTCACAAGCAACTGAGTTTTTAATGCAGATAAGTTGTATTATTCTTTATAGAGAGAATTCAGTTTGGAAGTGTATCGGTTTATGTGTATAAAGGTATGTATTCCAGCTCGTGATCAACATTTTAGAACGTCGTAAATACTCCAGATCAAGCAGTGCAGTTAGAAACGGACCAAGATGGGGGAAGTGGAAGAGTTTGTAAAAAAATGCACGACCACCCGAGACTTAAAAAAATTTGCTTGCCGAAATTCTATAAAGATAATGTACGAAAATGGGCAAAACATTTGTTTTTCTGAAGCTTGACTGAAACTCCCCAACGAGATCAATGGGTCCGTGCCAAATTAAAAACCTACAGATTTTTCCAATTTAGTCTAAATATAGGTTCTTATAGGAATAGGTTACAATGGGATTTTAGGCTACTTGGCCTTTAAACTTAGTTTGATAAATATCAATTAATATCTTAGTGATCATGCGCTACGCATAATACAATCTGGAATATAATTTATTGTATTAGATATAGTTTTCTAGAAAACAGTACAGGTGATAGCCACACAATAAATTTCTTTTGCAAAGTGCTGCGCGTGCATGTCTGTAAAGGTCAAATCCTTAGTGCAGTTCGTTTTTGAATCTAACTGATTGAAACCTAAACTATTTCTTCTGTTTTTTTAATCTATGCTTCATTTTGGTAAAATAGGAACCCCCTTGAAAACCTTAGGCTACATAGATTCTTATAAATAGGTTTTCTAGAATGAGAATTCAAGCCAAACGGTTTTCTTAGTTTTCAGTAAGTTCTTATACGCGGGTTTTGACTGTATATAAATATGTTTTTTAACTTTCTTGAAAATTCATATTTGGTTGCAACCACAGCGATTCAATTAGATCTTGATTTGAGTTCAAATTATCCATTCAGTTAATAAAGAACTTAATAGTTTTTGTTCCTATCGTGTGCGTATATATTCGAAAGGCGAAAAAAACTATTTATTGCATTTTTTCTCTAAACTACTAGAATATTTCACTTACGATTTGCTTTTAAACTCGTGAAACTTCATGCAATTGTCCGACCTTGTAGTTTTTCTGTGTTAAAAGCATCAGTTGTATTCGAAAAGTCGGTCCTAGTTCGTCGGGGATGGGGGTCGACCGTCCCTCATAAACGGGACAACTTTGACGAGAAAGTCAGAACAAACATGGTTATTAAAAAAAGAGGTTCTCAGAATTAATTCAAAACTCTAAATACTATGAAATAAGCATTAAAGTCGCAACAGACCATAAGTGGTAATATCAAACAAATTTAATAATCAACCGTATAAGCCCGTACTTTTTAGGTTGTCCCAACAATTCAAACTGAAAGAAATTTCGTAATTGCGAAGTTGTTCAACCAAAACTTTCGTATAAATTTGAGTGAGTACTTATTTAATCATGTGCGTGGGCGCGTGTGTGTAATTAAGCATAAGTGTTTGCGAGGGCATGCGCGTGCGTATCTAAGCATGTGCGTGTGTGCGGGCGCGCGCGTATGCGTATCTAAGCATGTGCATGGGCGCGTGTACGTGTTTAAGCATGTGAGTGTGCGCGTAATTAAGCATAAGTGTGTGCGTGGGCGTGCCCGTCTCAGCATTTGCGTGTGAACGACTATGTATTTAAGCTATGCGTGTGCGCGTGTGTGTAATTAAGCATAAGTGTGTGCGCGGGTGTGCCCGTCTTAGCATTAATGTTTGCGTGTGAACGACTATGTATTTAAGCTATGTGTGTGCGCGTGTGTGTAATTAAGCATAAGTGTGTGTGAGGGCGTGCGCGTGCGTATCTAAGCATGTGCGTGGGTGCATGTGCGTGTGCGTGTAATTAAGCATAAGTGTGTGTGCGGGCGCGCGCGTGTGTGTATCTAAGCATGTGCATGGGCGCGTGTACGTATCTAAGCAGGTGCGTGTGCACGTGTGCATAATTAAGATATTGTGTGCGCGCGCGCGTATGTGTAAGTATGTGCGCGAACGCAAGTGTTTGCGTGTGCGTAATAAAGCATTTGTGTTTATACGCATGCGTGTGCGTCTGCGTACATAAAAAAGCATTAGTGTGCGTGTATGAAAGCCTTGTCATAAAAACTCAATACAGCTTTTTAACTTGCTTCGCAAAAATCTTGGAAACCATTTAGCGTGGTGAAAAGAGTGCCGAAAGCTCGCCTGCTAAAAAAAATTCCTATTCAGTGTCAGTGACTGCTACATGTTTATTCTAAGGATAAGAAGCTTCTAAAAGTGCAAATGTTTACACAAGGAGAAGCTCTGATGCTTTAAAGCTCTCCAAAACTCAAAATAGGTTTAGCCTGGCGACACTACGACGGCCGCCGGTAGAATATCTAAACTCGACATGACGACGGCTAAAAAAAATATTTACATTTCTGATATGCTGTTCTTTTATAGAACGTGGCCTTACTGAATTATCTTACAGTGCCCTTCGTGACTCGCTTTGCGAACACAACACATCAAATATTTTACATTAAAGAGAAACGGCAAGTTTTATAGTAAAGTTTCTAGTGTAGCATTTTCTCATTATTGTCCCTAGAACTTCATTTGCTTTTTATGTACAATAAAATTAAAGATAAAATTGAGATTAAAATTGGACAGCGGCCAGGCGACCGTCTCCGTGCAATCTATCTTGCTGTCATTATATTTGGTAATTATATTAAATTTAGTGTTGGTCTTGTCGTTCTCATTTACGTTGTTTTCCCTCTCATCTCCCCGTTTTGTTTCCCCCGATGGAAAGTAGAGGGGAGAAAAAAGGGATTTCTTGTTGAGGGGAGCGGCCGAGGTCTATGAAGCTGAAGTTTTGTTCAGACGAGGCCCGTTTTGATGAAGATCAAGCTACACAATCAAGACCTCTGCAGCTTCTACACGCCAGTAGGTTAGAATACGCCTTGGCAAAGAACTTACTCTTTGTTCCATAAATCAACGGGTGAAGCGCGCTTGGGAGCAGAATAAGCCATCCGAAGTAAGCGGCGGCAATCGGACCGTGTCTCCATTTCTGCCAGACCCCCAGGTGGTTGAGTACGAAGAACACCTGATAAGGAATGTAGCACACGATGAAGCTAAACACAATGATGTACATCATTCGAATGAGGTCATGCTCCATCTTTACCATGGCTTTGTCGTCAGCGCATGCGCGAGTAAGCTGGATTGACTCGCGGTAGTAAAAAAAGGCGGGGCTAGTGGGAGTCAGAGGGGTTGGAGATTTTTGTGGTAATGGAGACGAAGGCACAACTACAGCCATATTGGCACCTGGAGGGTTGTTCGGCTGAATGCTTCCTTGTTTTGTTAGAACTAAGTTTTTTATCTTTTCCATTGCTTGTTTGGTAGCGGCCGCATGTTTCTTCAGGCTTACTGCCACTCTCCCGTAAGAAAAAGTTATTATCACAACGGGAATGATATAACACACAATCTCATGAACAATCGTGTACACACCTCGGTAATCGTACGACTTCCAACTGCATCGCTTTCTTCCGTCAGCTCGCGATGACAGGTCACGTAGCCAGAGCAAGGGGAGCGCAAGGACTGCGCCAACAAACCAGAAAGAACTGATAAGAAGCTTGGTTTGTAATGGAGAGTAACTCCTCTTAAACGGTCTAGTGAAAACTCTGTATCGGTACACAGCAATGGCAGCCAAAGTGATAGTGACGTTGGTCAGACACATAACTTGCAGAGGGTTTACAACCTTGCACAGGAACCCTCCAAAAATCCAATCCAGAGTGTGCTCGTAGACAAGAATGAACGGTAACAGGACAACGTTCAGAAACTCTCCAACTGCCAAATTTAGCACCAAAATATAAGCTAAGGGTTTTCTGCCCTGGACTCGACAAATTGCTCTAATGACAATCGAGTTCCCAACAAACGCAGCCAAGAGGACGCACGTGATAAGAACCATTCGCAGAACGAAAGACCCAATCGGCTCCTCGACATTAAAGTTTCTAGAATCCACATGCGATCCGTTAAGTCTGTAGTCGCTGGTGTTGTGCATGACAAAAGTTTAGGCTATTGACTGTTTACTGCCAATTCCACACTCAACTCAAGTTTGACTTGGAATTACGGAAAATCATGTGTCGACAACATGCCCAGCGGGATTAGGAGCACTAGACATCAATGACGCAGCTTGCAATAAACAAACCAGACATCGCCACTAAATAGTTCTGGTTGAACTAATGTTAACAGACAAAATTAATATAGCCAACAGGCTTAAGCGTAAATACCAGAGAAAAAATCACACAACTACTAAAATTTTAAAAGGTACTACACAAACAACATGGAAACTGTGTTAAACTGTCCCATTCTGGATCCATATTTCTTATGATTCGTGTTTCAATGAAAGCTAATTTTTAAATTAAAAACGAAAACTGTTCAATGCATCGGCGAGGAGAAATAAGATCCGGACAGAATCAGATGCGATTGTTGAAAATCTACGTCGTCGAATTATTTTTTAACTGTTTGATCAACTAGCTACCATTTTACGCTAATGTCATATTATGGTTTACTGTTAATTGTTGCATGTCATTGTTAGTATTGTTATGTTGTTGTTTTTGTCATTATTGTTATTATTAGTACTGCTGTCTTTACCATTGTTATTGTTTTATTATCATTATCATTGTTGTTACATTATATTTTTATCATTATTTTCTTGAAGCCTTATGAGAGCTCAAAAACTTTTAAAGTGCTATTATTTCATTTATTTATTTATTCTTTTTTTTTTTTTGCTTTTGATTAAGTCTTAATGTGTTTTGGCCCGGCCGGCATGATGCTAAGCTCCGCTTATACGCCAACGTCAACAAACTTTCTAAATATGCAAGGCATTTAGGTGGTTATATACGATCTTGCAGAGCACAAAAGATGACAGTTTTGACAGTTAATTTATCTCTCATCTCCAACAACACAGACTTCAAGCGCGTTATCGAATTATGGAGTCACTCATATCCGGTTTCGCCTTGTCTTTCCCTTTCTTTATGGACAATAGGTCATTTAGTTTAAAGGCAATGCAAGATAACCTTGCCGTAATCACGCCTGCTGAACGCTGGAATGTGTGTGTGTTTTTAAGGCTCTTTTGATTATAAAAATATCTAATCAGTCGCCCAGATTGAACTCCAGATTTCTCGCAAGCCGGCCGTACGCCAGTATACAATCTCTACGTAACATCTCACTGATGACGTTGAACAAAATATCGAGTTACCGTTGTTTGCTCAGTATTTACATTATTCTTATCTACCGATCCTATTTTCGAGATTTTTTCGAATTAGCATTTGTCCCGTTTATTAAGTAGGCTTAAGAAGATTGATACGGTTTCAGTGAGCGAGTTCACTGGATTCGTGCATGTTAAATTTGTTGGGGTTAACCCGGGGTCAAAACGGTAAGGATGACCGTCGGAAAAGTCCCAAAACACCCTAAAAATACCGAGGGATAAAAATTTTCCACTCTTAAACATACCTCTTCGTTATAAAATTATCCTAAAAAATACCAATTGCAAGCTGAAATTTTCCCTGGGCAGCTAACGGGTCGGTGCTAAGTCTCCTCTTGTTGCGCTGAACGTGAAATACAGTTAATAAAGTACTGACGTTTGCCAAAGAACTTTTGACTTTTCTTCTTGTTCAGTATACACGTTTATCAAAATACGGGGCTGCAAGCAGTGCAGTGCAGTGTAATACCAGGCTCTTGGTTTAACACAGGGTTTAATTTTACAGCTCCTAAAAATACCGGACTGGCGAGCATAATTAACCTCTGAAAAACACGACGGTCATAACCGGCCACCTTAATATGAGGAGTAGTAGTCGTACAAAATTTTTCACGTTGTAATTTTCAAGTCGACGCCGGCGTGCAGGTGGCTAGCACGGTGTACCTTCCAACGTGCAGCTTGCAACTCTATTCACCATTGTTTTCTGCCATCGTTTTCGGTTCCCTATATGTACCATCTTTCGCGTTCTTGATTTTCAGTGAGCATCAAATTATCTATAGCACAAAGAGTGCGAAAAACTAAATTACATTCGTCTCCCGATTCTTTGAAATTTTTGAGATATCGGGAGCTCGAGTTACGGAAGGCAAAACTGCTATAAATGTTTACGAGTGAAATCAGTATAGTAAAAACCTGCATACAAGAACACCCATTTTCAGGGTTCAGGCTGATTGGGTTCTTATATATCGGGTATTTTAGGTGAAAGCAGCCTAAAAGTGTTCTTAAGTGTTCTTAATTTTTTACTTCTACGAACTATGTATGGTTTTGATTGATAAAATCTTT
>JANVCF010181812.1:0-10918 GCA_025388745.1 Hydrozoanthus gracilis
GACTTCTTCCCTTACGTGCCACATCCAATAAACCGGTGGCTCAGAAATAAGGGGTCAGCGGAGAAAGATTGAAGCTACGAAGTCAGGTATGGCGAAGAATTTGCTCCAACTGAAAAGATCATCATCGAAATGAGACATCACACACAACTTAAATTTCAACTTTCGCTCTTGACTGTATATTGAAGTTAATGACAACAAAAACAGTTCAAGCACTTGCTCGCTTCCCTGTAAGCTACTTCACACGTTACCTTCGTTTACCGCTGAAAAGTTGACAAGCGCCCACGGTCAACCTAGAATTTCTCGGAAAATTAGCGTAACACCACAAAAAATGTTTGAAAACGGTCTCCATTCCTTTATGGACTTTATTTTAAAACGGTTGATTTTAGGGTCAGTTTCCCTTTAAAACGCAAACAAATAGGATCTATATCTTCGGTTAACAATAGTTTAACTATTTTCCTAACTTTTACTAATTAACGTTGTTTAGTTACTGTGCTCACTTTGTGGATTGTTCTACAATTGGTACAGGATCTAATGGAGACGAAACCATTTGTGAATTGTACACAGTCTGGGTACCCTGCTGATGAACAGTAAGTGTTTTCTGTTTTCTTTTTCAGCAACATATACAGTTAAATTTAAATTTACTCTCTTTGAACTTACACAGATTTACGCTAAAATACACGAGAGAGAACCTGAAATACTGAAAACTTACACACTTTTCATATTAAATTCAATTCGTTTTGGGTAGTCTGCATAGCAAGAGTTTGGAGTTTGGCGAGTTATTCTTTTTTTGGTCGCGCGTAAGAATGGTGCACCGAGAGCATAATCGAAAGTAGGTTAGTGGATTCCTAAAGTTTTGTTGGAGAGTGAGGAAGTTGAAAAAAGATGTTTGAATGAGAAGGCTGAGTAAAATCAGCAAAGCCGTCTTAACTGGTGAGGGACTCAGTACAGCTTTGGTTTGAGGACGGTTAAGGTTTGGCGATTAACTTAAGAATTAATTTTCAAACTTTTTCTTTTTGAAAAAATCACAAAATTTAAAAATCTCTTTAAAACCACCAATCTTCAAGAAAACACTAAACTCAGAACTCATGAAAAACTCTTTAATCATTCCAGGTGATTCTCCCTCGTTCCGTCTGTGTTTTAAGCCGTCCGATTTTGTATGTAGTTCAAACCATGCGGGACCGGGACTAGAATCGTAAGAAACATGAAAAAAAGTCAACACAAAGCGTCCTTTGGGTGTACTTGGGCCTTGAAATTTCCCAAAGTAACAGATAGTTTGTGCGTTAAATGAATTTATTAATTATAAATGAGGTAATTGTTAAAAATAGCAATAATCCGAGTGTTAAAATTGGCAGTTCAGTATTTTTTTAGGGATTAAAGAAAACTAATAAACCAGAAGCCTGGTAATTTTTAGGGTTGAAAAACGTGAAGCTGTTAGATTGGTATTCCTGTGCTTCAGCAAGCATGCGTACTGAACAAGAAGCACCTTTTTTGCTGCATTTCAAGTTCGGAGCAACATGAAGGGACTTAGCGTTGACCCGCTAGCTATCCAGGGGGAAAATGTTCCTATACTTTTTAGTTTAGTTTCCTTTATTTTCGTACAGTCCTCGAATGGCGAAGAGTCCTTTTAGGTCTTGCTCTTTACAATTCGCCAACACAAGCTCTTCGTATTCATTGTCAATCGGCTTACACCTCAATCAAAATTTTTATTGGAATTTAAACCCCCCCCCCCTCCAATCAGTGTGCCTCTTGTCCGTACCGTCCGTGAATTCAGGGAAAGCAACTTTTCGTCTCAAAAAAAGTGTGGGGTCGCAAAATTTAAGGTCTTAAAATGAATCATCTGGCGAAAACGCCAATATTAATGCCGAGAAATATACCTGTTCCGATTTCGCGAAATTAAAATGTCCGCGGAAAATGGTACGAACATCCCAGACAGAGGGTGGTAGCGGAGTTAAACATCCCCGGCATAATATATTAACCTGACGAATGTCTCTCTTCCCTCTCCCCCTGGGTCAACATTAGTGTGTTATCAGCAACAAAAATGTTTTAAAATGTTTGAAGTAAGGCCAATCGAACGGCGTAAATGGTTGTTTAAATTTATTGCCCAAATTTTCGGTTCGGCACTGAGACGAATCTTCGTCAGCTCAGCGCTTGAGTTCATTTTAACTCAGTCTGATTGGTCAAAAGTTCAAAACGAAGCATTTGTTCCTCTGTCTTGTTTTTATGACAATAATCAGATTGCGGTTTTTTACTTTTAGCTCGATCAACAAAGTAATCTATTAAAAATCTGTTTAGAATAGTGTCATTATAGATGTGGACTCACCAAACTTCGCCACTATAGCACTGTTGAATGAGAGCGTTGAAAACTAAACCTCAAACAAGAGTGGCGATTGTGAAACTATATAAGAATTTTGTAACAAGTCATGTGCGTAGGTCATATTTTCATTAAAATACCATTTATTTTCACAGCATTTTACAAATATTTTTAGTGCAAAAAGCGTGTGTCAAATCAAAAGATTGAAATAACATGAAACTTGCTTTTACGGGAAGATGTTTTACGCGGCGTGGATCTTATCTCAACCGAAATCTTAAAAAAATGAACGCGTGTGATCCGCAGAAACTCAAAACCCGAACCAGTTGTCAATCTCCAAACTTGTGGTATCTGTGTTCACGGCAGATATCGAATGCTTTATCCCGATGAGTAATACTTTCTTTAACGACAGATTTTGAGTTGTACGGTCAACAAGCAATTAGAACTCGATTTGAACGGGATGGTTTTGAAGAATAGATCAAGAGATTGCCAAAACTAAACATGCACTTTTTCAATTTTTAACGTGATAGCGGCAAGTTTTAAGTATTGTGAGACAAGAATAAATGATTGAATTTCGACATTTTGGTCTCATTCCAGTGTTAATCATATTAGCATCAGTGACTGCGACATTTTTTAGATTTGCACACTTTTGCAAAGCATTCAAGATAGACCGCTAACGGTTTAAGAGCTTGTTTAAAGCAATTTCACTTCCTTTGATAAAATGTTTGATGATGGATGCAGTGGAAAATCCTATAATTCGCAATCCTAAATCTTGCTCAACGATTGTTACTTCTCGGTGATTGACACCTCATTAATGACTTAAGTATAAATGATAACACGGTATTACGATCTAATTGTTTGGCTTCTACCCTATGAAGCGAATTTGTTTTAAGAATGTCAATTAAGAGTAGAATTTCATACATTGTCATGTTTGTAAAAAACGCGATGTTTTTTTCAAATGAAACTTGAAACAAGGTGGTTTTTAAACCCGATCTTTAAGTTTAGTTATTTCGACCCCGAGCCAGAGCGAGCTGTTGTTTGGTTTGTGTTATCAAAGCAGTTGTGCCAAAGTTTGATTGAAGGACAAAAAAAGGAATAAAAAAAACTGATTTTTACTTTGTCGTGTTTCAAAACGTCTAAAGTTTGCCTTTCTCCGCCTCGGAGGGAGGAAGTTGATTGATTGGCAGAGGACGACAGCAGTCTATCTACTTTCGCATTCAAATTTTCTGGCTCTGTCCTGGGTGATCGAACTCTCGAAAATCTAATGGCCTTAAATCACATATCCCTCATCAAAACTCTCAAAAGTGTCTTAACCTCGCCGCTTTAAAATGAAGTTCTCAACAGGGCTAACGATTTCCGTAAATGGCCATAAACAAAAGCGGTTTTTACTGAGGTTGAGTTAAGTTTTCCATAGTAACACTATGGTTTCCTTGCATTAGTGACAGCTATTGTTTTGATAATGGTAATGATGAATGACACAGCACTTTAATTAGCAAGGCACTGAGAATGCCAACTTTAGCCAGACCCACAGTTCAGAGTTCACACAACTCTCATTCCACACGCGTTCTGAGCTGAGTGAGATATTGTGCAGAACATCCATCTTAACCGAACTGCGTGCGTTACACGCTTGGCTAGACAAAGAGCGCGCAAACGTTGATAGCGCAGGTCTCAGCTATCAAGTGAATGGATGTGTCGGGTTTTCTCTCTGCCAGAGCAAGTGCTTTTTCAATTGCGCACCTTATCGACGCTTCACAATATCCTGACATTATGAATACAAGCAGGCAGAACTCGATATTTTGCTGGGATTCTCAGAGTCTTACAAGAGATATGGAAGGTAAATAAAATCGTATTTCTTTTATCAGTTGATTATATATAGCGAATTAGGATGTGCAGATGAATAACATACAGCTTATCGTTTTTAATTCAACCAGAAAGACTACGGAATGCAGGCACTGGCAAAAAAGTATACAGTCCGCCGGGAAAGAAAGACATAAACGAGCTGTATGAAGAAAGGTCGTCTTCGACTCTCTCTCCTCCATCCACACCGACATCTCCATCTTCCTCTGCGCTGAGAAGCTTAGTGCACGTCAGAGTGGATCTAGAAATGAAAGGTCTTTGGGATGAATTTTTTTCTCTTGGAACAGAAATGATTGTGACTAAAGCTGGGAGGTGAGTTTTACCTTTGTTTTGTTTTCTGTACTTTTTGGCTTAGCCAAAGCTCTTAATATGGCAACAATCGAATGTATGTGTCAGGTAGTTTAAGGCAATTGTCAAGATTGCTGTTTGATTTCTGCTCTTCGCTAATTTTTGGATCATATGCTTGCATCTGATGAAGCATAAGTTAATATATGTGTAAATTGGCTCTAGAATGACGTACCAACGCCATTTTATTCACACAAACCGATGTACCTAGCAGCTCTATGGTGTGCGCAAAGAAAACATTGATCTTAATACAGTTTACATATGGTCACTTCTCTGTTTATCTCATTACATGAGAGCTGTTTCAGTATTTGCAAAGCCATGGGCTCCATTACAAAAACAGCAAGAAATTTGGCAAGAAGGTACAGGTTTGCTCGCGTGCTGTGAGGGCTGTTTTTCTTTCGAAATAACAGAGCTGTATGAATATGTGTGTGGCCGTAAACTGTCTTGAGGCAACGGCCGAGAAAAAGAGCCAATGGACGACGAAGCCACATAGAGAGTCGCGCGAATCCGCGAAATCCATTCATTTCATCCAGAGCATTCCGCATTCTGTGCAGTTTGTTTACTCGCTGTATCAAAGACACGTTGGCCTATCATCATCATCATCCCTCTAGGTTTTGTTCACTTAATCCTGCTGTTTTAAAACTTGCAGGAAAAAATCAAAAGCTGCTTATTTAAACTAAAACAACAACGAACTATCTTTAATCAAAACAAAAATACATGCTGATTTGAGATCGAAAGAAGCAAGACATTCGGTCAAGATAAGACTGGGTTAAGAGTGTTGTCATTCTAATGAAAGACTGGACGAATCTGCTAATCATTTATCTGTTCGTGATAATGAGCCGATATTTTCCACTTGAGGAGGCAGATTTTCTCCTTTCTCAAAATCCGACTAAACATGGGAACGCGTTTGCAAGAGAAATCAAATTTTGCACACAAGGAAACTGCACGATCACTGTTTGTTGAATAAAGATGTGTTCTGTGTGACAAAAGATCATATTGTCATTTAACGCTACACAAGTTCTTAATGGTCTAACTAATAACTTTAAATAATGAACTGCGAAAACCTTCACTTGTTTAAGATAAAAGCAGGCCTTTTAAACTTTAAGGACTCAGCTTTAAATAATAACGTCTTTGTCAGTGCCGTTTGGAGTATGTGAATCGTCTAAGTTACAAGCATGAACTCGCCTCGGGCATTTCTCTAAAAATAAGCTCTCCCGAAGATCTATAAAGAATTCACCTTATTTGTGTAGTTTTACTTTTAGTTGCTCGCAGTTCTAGCAAAATGGTGACATAATGTTTATTCTAACATTTGCTCACGTTCTCCTTCAAGTTAACAAGCTCTGATAGTGAACAAGGTCCAACAAGTTTCGTGCGGTTAATTTGCGTCCCTAGTCATTCTTCTGACGGATATGTTGCCAGCAAGGAAAACAGGTTTTTTTTAACGAGTTAGTGGTTAACCTCATAAAATCGAAACAGTAACGTAAGAATTAGGTGCTAAAATATGATTGTTAAGAATAAAGCAATTCTGAAATTTTGATTTTTCGCTTGCTTTCTTGGTCTCTGCTGTTTAAAGTCACAAACGCTTCGTTTGAAACTATATAAAAACGATGTTATTAACACAAATAATACGCTTTTTTGATTATCAAAATAACGCTTCGTTTGAAACTATATAAAAACGATGTTATTAACACAAATAATACGCTTTTTTGATTATCAAAATAACTGTTTAACCGTTGCCGTACCTTTAAAAACGACAGTAGGTGCTTGGGGAATTTGTTAGCACCACACGCCGTGTTAGGGGCCAGTTGCATGCTCGAAGCTGCCATTGAATTAGACGATGCGAGCCCTGCACGTGAAAGACAGCGCTCTTTAACCATTAAGGGTAGTAGAAACGCAATACGCCGGGTTCATGATGGGTTTTAGTTGTGTAAGAGTGCTGTGGAAAGTTGAAATCGTTAAGTCTATGTTCACCAACCAACTGCCGTCAAGTTTTAAAACACGAAAACGAAATGTTTCCGAGATTGTCTCAATCACCATAATACTAGCATTCTGATTCGCACATCTCTCTTTGATTTCTTTCATAAGAATGCAAGAATTTTGCTTCCTAAGTTCTTTGGAAAATACGTATGGTTCTGCTTTTACTCTATTTCCTTACACCTTTTAAGAAGTGAACTTGGGTCCAAATAATGTTAAGCCTCCGAAGTAAAAAGTGTTGCATTCAAAAATAACCTTAACGTTAACCAATTCGCAGACACCAGTGTAACGTTAACCAGTTCGCAAACAACGAGCATTGGCAGCAAGCTTAAACCCAGCTAAAAGCTTTGGAAACTAGTGAATCCTAAGTTTCCCTTTAGCCTTTACTGAACTAAGTTTTATGTTTTCTAACTGTTTTTTTTTTTTTCATTTTAAAATTTTACAAGAAACATAAACAAACGTAATAAACTGTTTTTAAACGATTTTTATTTGAAAAACCTAAAAAAACTGTTTGGTATTACTCCGCAAAATCGTATAAATGTGCTAGCGTCGTGTTTTGCTACCAGAATAAATTGCTCTGTTCATAGCCATAGAAAAACTGCACCATTTGGAATCTGGAAGGCTAACAGAAGCATGAAAATTAAACCATTTTTGACAATTCTCTAAAATGAGAAGTGTTTTTTCAATAGTCTGTTTTACACTTCAAGTTTAAAGAATGAGGTAGAAATTAGAAGTCTAAAGAAATACCAAAACTATCCATTTAACAATGAGCTACAAGTAACTACGATTTAATTGACTCGCTGAGATGCGTTTTTGTTTGGTGTTAATAAGTTGGGAAAACATACGTTTTTAATAAACCAGATAAGATGCATACAGCCGAAGCAACACAAGCTGCTGAACGAATCAATGAGCACGCAATCAAACTGAGTGGAAGAGTTGACATAACACCTAAGTTTTGGAAATAGAGTGACGAGAAAATGCTATCTCAAAATATACGTTTTTTGGTGAAAAGAAGGACGTTTCGTGATGCTGTTGACAACGAATTTCACATCATAAGGTTATGTCGTTTTTATTGCTTTTATCATTTTTAGTCGAGATTATTGGCGGTGTTTAACAACGCATCTGTCTTCAGCTATTCCCCTGGTTCCTCAACATCCTACATCTGGTTACCAAACGTTACAACATTGTAATCACGAAAGTGTGTTTTGTACTCAAAATTTGATTTTTTTCCTAACCGGATTTGAATCTCTCTTATCAGCATTGTTCAAACCTAGATTTCCCGTTTCTGGTTTAAACTAATTTTGATGAACAGCACAATTTGTTTTTAGAAAAGATTTTCAAGATGAAATCCTAAACGATGTCCAATCTTCTACCTTACGTAGCTTTTCATTGTTTAAAGAAGGTGGTTATCCCGCCTTAGTGTATGGTTGTTTCGATATCCTGCGTTAGTTGACTGAGGGATACGCACGTATTCGATATAAGGGTGAATTGGTAATGATGTAACATAAAGAAATACCACTGACATTGTCGCGAAAACGTACAACACATTACTTTGAAGCCTTTAACTAAAAAAGTGACACAAACGAGAAAGTTGAATCTAACCAATTATGAAGACCAGCGCTCTTCTCCGACTGAAAATAACGCTTTAACGAAGACACAGGTCTATTTGACAGTTTGGTGGAGTTCTGCTCCCTTTTATTTGTCAACAAAATTTGACAGTATGAAATAACATTACAGCAGATACCAATAATTTATATAGTGTTGCACCGCAAGAACATAAAAGGTTTTAAAATCTTTTTAGGATTTACGTATTTTTATGTTGTCTGAAAAATACTAGATTTCTTTAAAAGATATATTCGTACAGATGACAGGATACTTATAAATGTGATTTCGAAGACCGCAATTTTCTGCGCAGTTGAGAAATATTTACAGTAAAACTTAAAGTGAAATACACGCAACTAGCAAATATCGTGAAATTTTTCTTTGGCCGGTTTCGAAAGGCATCACGGAAACATGTCTCACTGAAGGTTTTTGTACATGCCAAAGTCGAACAGTGGACTTTAGCCTTAACTCTTGTTTAGCAACTCTTACTAGTATCATTATACTAGAAATTGGTTGGTTCTTTTTGAAACAACGCTGCAGATCAATCTAGAATAATGCATTTCCAAAATTACAGTTTTTAATCTATAGTTTACTAAAAGAAGTTTTTGTGTTAACGTTCTTTCCGCCGTTGACATTTTCTTTAATTTGTTAATCTTAGACGTTAGTCTCATTCACAAACAAAAAACATGAGCAAATGTTGACAGCGTCAAAACACAGCACAACAAAAGTTTATCGTTTTTAACCCAGCTTCACATTCACTCACTAGGGTTGCCTCACCAACTAAACCAGTTGTTGATATATACTAAAGTATAATTATTTATTTTGCTCGTCCATGAAGTAGTGATTATTGGTGTAGTTCATTCTGTTTGTTTAACCATTTGGTGAAACTTGTTTTACTTGACTAGAAGAGCAGGAGTAATTGGGGTTGCCATTTAAAATCTTGATTCAGTCGCTGAAACTTCATGCAAGTGGTTATCATTCGTTTTTCTTGTCTTAAAGAATAGAACATATTGGCGTTGCTCGATCATACGTTCTGACCATTTGTTGAAACCCTCGAAAAGGTATAACTCAAGTAAATGTGTGTTACTTTAAAAATTTTCATTAAGAGTTCATCGGGAAAAAGTCAACTCTCTCAAAAGGTGCTTACTGGTTTTTGTTCAAAACCAAATAACCCTTTTTGTCCAAATCATTTGGTTAAGGGTACATATGAACAACTTGATTGTGAAATAACGAGTATATGAACAACTGATTGTGAAATAATGCATGACGGCTGAGAGCTAAGTACGAACAACTATTGAGAAGTAACGAGGAATGAGAGTTACATATGAACAACTGATTGTAAAGTAACATGGGAAGACAGTTACATATGAACAACTGATTGTGAAATAAAGAGGAATGAAAGCTACGTAGGAAGAACTATTAAGAAATAACGAGGAATGAGAGTTACATATGCCAATAACTTGATTATGAAATAACAAGAAACGGGAGTTAAGTTTGAACAACGTTATTAATGTGAAATAACAAGGAATGGGAATACTTATGAACAACTTGATTGTGAAATAGCAAGTTGTGTTCTAACTTTCAAACCATCACTTATAGTTGTTTAACAGATTTAGTCAGTTTTGCACCTCAGTGTACTGTTCGTTTTAGACAAACATTACGGGGAGGTAGCCGGATAGATATGATTGTTGTTCCCCCTTTGGATTTTGTAACAACGTTATCAACAAATGTTGTTGCATATTGAACTTCACGAAACACTGAAGATGACCTTAGTCGAAAACACCTTATATATTTTAGAGATATTGTCAAATAGTTTCACCCTTGTGTTTTACGCACCATAATAAATGATTTCAATTAATAACTTATTGAAAATACTCTTATTTACAACGAAAAGGCAAAAAGTTTATATATATATATACACTAATGGTCTCTGAGGAATGCTTTTCTCAGTAATCTGTATTGTCAAATAGTTTCACCCTTGTGTTTTACACACCATAATAAATGATTTCAATTAATAACTTATTGAAAATACTCTTATTTACAACGAAAAGGCAAAAAGTTTATATATATATATACACTAATGGTCTCTGAGGAATGCTTTTCTCAGTAATCTGTATTTGAATCATTTTAAGGACATCTCCTTTTTGAGGTTTCTCAAAAGCCAACATTTAAGTGCATAAATAGACTTTAAAAAGTTTTTGTTTTGTAAGTTTTTATTTGAAATTGTTTAAGTCACACCTTTCTAGTCGTAATCTTTGATTAAACCTGCCTTCGGAAGTTGCTTTCAATCGTCTTGAGAGATTATGATAATCTCATTACAATGCTTCAATTTTCAGTCTATTTATAACTAAGAAACTATTTTGATCTAGATGGAACCCTTTTCAGGGAAACTTCCGTCAGGAAACACTATACGTGTAAAGAAGATTTCGTTCTTCAACTCGGTTTTTTCTACAGTTTTTTGTTTTGTTTCGATTCTTGAAAGCTGACTTTTAAAAAACAACTCATACCGTGTCACAAAATGAGGATGCAACTTTCGTAACTAAATTAGTGTTTGCTTTTGTTGACTCTCTGGTCAATGATGGCGTCGTTAAAAGGAACTTGAAAAACGGTAGATATGGCATTAGAGATCTAGACAATGCCCTCCCGGGTCTCCCCCCCCCCCTAGTATTGGCCTCTAACTTGTAAATGGTATAACCTTGATAGATGCTCTTTTATTTCCATTTTAGGAGAATGTTTCCTCCATTTCAAGTCCGGGTCTTTGGCCTTGAACCGACAGCCAAATATATTCTCATGATGGACTTTGTTCCGGTAGACGACAAACGATATCGCTAC
>JANVCF010181834.1:0-18929 GCA_025388745.1 Hydrozoanthus gracilis
ACAACAACTCACAGCAACAAAGAAACCAACAACAACAACAACTTACAGCAACAAAGAAACCAACAACAACAACAACTCACAGCAACAAAGAAACCAACAACAACAACAACAACAATTTACAGCAACAAAGAAACCAACAACAACAACGACTCATAGCAATAAAGAAACCAACACTAACAACTTATAGCAACAAAGGAGCCAACAACAACAACAACAACTCACAGCAACAAAGAAACCAACAACAACAACAACGATTTACAGCAACAAAGAAACCAACAACAACAACAACTTACAGCAACAAAGAAACCAACAACAACAACAACAACAACACTTACAGCAATAGGTTTTCTTGTGTGTTAACGTTGCAGGGCCTTCCCTTTATTGCTTGTTACATTATTTCTCTTGTTCCCAGGCTCTCCGCAATACAGAAGACGAGTACACCAACCCAATCCTACGGGGACTGTGCACCGATGCTTTGATCGCTACGACAGATGTCGACAGTGATTGGAAACTCAATTTTGACGAGTTCTCGACCTGTTTAAACCCAGACTTTAAGCCGCCAAAGAGAGGTTATTGCGACAACAAATAACGTTTTTCTTTCTTAGATAGAATACTCCTTTCTTGGGCTAAACGCAGTTACACAACTATTAAGTTTAGTTGCTGTTATTCAGCTAGTTACTTCTATTCTAACAAAGACTCAATCGTCAGTTAAAATCATGAACTTAGTCTGTTAGAAAAGTTTTTGAAAAAGAACAAATATGTCGTTTACCTCATTAAAATGGAACTTTATCAAGATTATTTAATTATGAAAACTACCAAATATGTGACGTCTTAAGTGGTACCCACAAATACTACTCACGCTTAGTTTATCGTTTAGTGTGTTAGTTAAGTCTAAGAAAAATGATTTTTGTGTTTCTATGTTTATTTGGACCAGGATGTGAACTAGAGCGTAAAATGTATGCCGATGGCGCAGAGTTTCCAACAGATTGCAACAGCTGGTGAGATACTCTGAAATACAACATCAACTTGTAACCCTTAATTGCAATCACCACCATCATTTTCATCATCATCATTGCCATCATCACCTTCATTTTCATTATCAATACCATAACAATTGTCATTGTCATCACCCTCATCATCACCACCTTAATCAACACCATTATTGGTATCATCAGCACCATCGTCATCTTTATCATCACCATTATCATCATGATCATGATCGTTTTCATTATCAATACCATCACAACTGTCATTGTCATCCCCACCATTATTATCATTACCATCATCATTGCCTTCACCATCATTATCATTATATCACCACCATCGTCATTATCATTATCACCATTATCACATCATCAGCAACCGCTAGTACAAGGTGGCAGATAGATCTCACACAAGTGACCTCCACCGCACTTATTTCTCCATTTTTCTACCCAGATCCTACAATTCGTTAAAGATTTCGTTTTCTTGATTGTCTTCAGGTAGTTCTTAGTCTTCCTCGACCTCTCTTTACTTTATAATTCCAATTGAAGAGTTGTTCTCATTTTACAATTTTATTTATTAGTAGAGACGACTTTTGCCTTTGGAGCCCGAATCGACATCCTTTCAGTTAAGGCGGGAGTACACCTAAAGTTTTGTTGGATAGTGAGGAAATTCCTCCTGGCAAGGGAATAGTACAGCTTTGGTTTGAGAACGGTTTCAAATACTAACTTCAAAATTAATTTCTAAACTTCCAAAATAATCACCAAACTCCAAGTTCAGTCTTTAAAAATACCAATCTTCAAGAAAAAATACAACTCAAAATCATCCGAAAAATCTTAAAATATTCGGGCTGATTCCCCTTCATTCAACCTGTGTTATAAGCTATACGATTCTGCAGATTCAAATCATGGACGGAGATATCGTACGAAACATGAGGAAACGTGGCCATAAAGCACGCCTTAGGTGTAACTGCGCCTAAATATGTTACTTTATTTGGAGACAATTTTCTTTGTGTTGTATGTTAGTTAATAAGCTCTTTACTTAAATCAAAATCCAATGAACTGCTTCTTTTGAAAACGCTTTTATCATTAACTTTACCTACTAACAAGAAACTATGGCAATTTACAGCGTGTGCGCCTGTGGACATTGGGTCTGTACAGTTCTTAAATGCGAAGGTGAGGTAGCCAGTATGTAAAGCCCACGGGCTTATCTTTTCTCAAAGAACATTTTGTACCCTAGCAGTCTTCTAACAGGCATACCAACCATCATAGCATATTTAAGTATCATCACACGACTTGTTTTTGTAATGTAAGCTTATTGTTGGGCGGCCTGTGGCGCCTCGTTTTCGTGATAGAACACGTGCAGTCAAAATGGCGGATTAAACACAGAGTTGTTGTGTTTATAGTACTGTCCATTTAATCTAGCTAATCCTACGGCCATCCAACATTGTATTTTTTCCAGCATATGTGTCAGGGGAAAAGTGAACTACTTGCATCAGTTTGTATAATCGCTAAAGGCTGTCATTCTAATACTCTTTTTGGTATGTACCAGCTTGGCCACGCGCGATTTGATTGGTTTAGAAATAGTAGATATGAGACAATATTTCCCTCCGAAATAGTAGATATTGACGCTGAAACAAAATGAAGGAGTCGCTTTGCATCTGTTTCGGATGATATTGAAAAAACTACAGAAAATCTGATTTCCTCCAAACACCAAGAAGGTGTATTTTGTGCCACTATCTACCTCAACTGAAATAAAAAAAGTGTTCATTATTCAATGGCGTTGGACTGCATGTATTAGCTTGCGCAAAACCGTTTAGATAAAAACGAGCACATCTGTACTTTAGCGCCAGCTCGTTTTTTAAACCCTAATTTTTTCAACGTTTTACATTTTTCAACCGTTTTTAACATTTGGATTCCTTCCTTTTGTCTTCTCTTAACCACTCTGAAATATCATCTTTTTGTATATGTACCCTCACCACAACGTTTCGAGTAATTATGAGAGTAACCGCCTGCGCCGGCGTCCAAAGTTTAGCAAAAATAACCATTTGGATGTTTTAATACTCTTTTTGATAAAACCCTTTTTATAGATAGATTTTAAATATAGATAGACTTTTTAGACAGATTTTTAAAAATATACTTAAATACTTTATCGCTGATCACCGGTTGATACCAGTGGATTTATCTTTTAAAAGTAATCGACTGATCGGTTTTTAGCAGGTTGAGTAAAGTACTTAATACTTATTATTATTATTATTATTATTATTATTTTATTATTATTATTACTATTATTACTAGAAGTAGTCGTAGTAGCAGTAATAGTAGTAATAGTAGTAAAAGTAGTAGTAGTAGTAGTAATAGTAGTAATAGTAGTAATAGTAGTAGTAATTGTAGTAGTACTAGTAGTAGTAGTAGTAGTAGTAGTAGTAGTAGTAGTAGTAGTAGTAGTGGTAGTAATAGTAATAATAGTAGTAGTAGTATTATTATCTTATGACATATATAAGAAATTCTATACTTTTTGTTTCGTCAGTAGCGTTGACCACTTCGAAAATGGCAGATGTACATTTTACCATGATGCCTTGTGAACCTAACACTGCTAAAAAAAAGGCTCAGTTAAGGCCAAAGTTGATGAAATTCTTTCTTTTACTAAAAACACTGTGTATACCGATCTAAAGGTTTAAGGTTTTTCTCTTTGCGTGCTTATTGGTAATATTAGAAGTTTACGCGCTAAGAATTGTGGGTAAGTGCACAGGTCGCCCATCTTTTTCAAAATGATGAAATTGTTGTAACTACTCAGGAAAGTACAGTTGATAATTGGAGTTTTCTTCCAAGATGGTGAAACGACCGGGAAAAGTAAAAATGGCAACACCACCACCTCGGAGTTTGTTGTTGAGGGGGAAAAAGCAGAGAAGCAGCTAATAAAAGAAATGGAAAAGGAACACTTGAGGGCGAACGACAAACAAAATGTTGCTGAAAAACAAGATTCTTAAGCAAGGTTAAGCAGACGAGAAGGATCGACAAAACAATGCTGCAGAGAAACATGTGAGCGTAGAGGGGAGGGAAGAAGCATGTGCTTGAAGAAACGCCTCGTAGCTTTAACTAATTGTTTCAATCTATAACTGTATTTGAGAATAGACGTATATACTAACGAGGTTTTCAAGCGAGATAATGGTAAATCTCAGTTTGGTTTTAAGAAACTGTGTACAATACACGGGTAGCTTAAAAACGATTTATCAGTTGACGTAATACATTTAAAAATTTTCTACTTTTATAAGTGCTCATTTGGAACGGTTGTGGTGGTTTGGTTGCAGCCTGAGGATTGAACGCTGTATTTTTTATCTAGGAATCCATATTTTTCTCATTTTCTCCCTGTCCAGAGTTCTCCCCAGAAAAGTATCAGAGTGGATGCTCTGCTGTTGAAATTTCTTTAAAACTTTTGCTCTGACTGTTCTTCCCTTGTTACCGAATTTATTCCTACCGATACGGGAGTTATTGTTGAATTTGACTGCAGGAGACAATTGTCGAATCGCTTATCGTTGTTTGATAAAAGGAAACCCCTGTTTCAATTTGTCTCTTGAGAAATTTTCTGTTTTAGTTTTTCGAAGAAATGAGAGAATGGTGCAGGGCTCAGAGCAGAGCGGCGAGAAGCAGCTGTACCGCTCCGAAGAGAAAACTCTGCTTCTGATTTTCTGGGAAGTAATACAATTCGTTTGGGGTAAAAATCCCTCGCAACCAGGCCAGTTGTTAACTAGGCTTTACTCTTTACAAGTATCGCCCTCTTTACAAACCAGTCTCTCTCGACCACTCAACAGCAACATAACTTTTAACAAGTGAACTGCTTTTAACGGTCAAACAAGCCCCTCCCCCCCCCTTTAACAGGTCCACCATTTTGTTAAGCTCCCGTCTAGAGATTCGAATTTTAAAGAAGCCTTTTAAAAAGTACCTCTCTCTTTCCTAACCAGTCTCCCTTGACCACTAAGCAGCAACAAACCTTTAAGTAAGTTAATTACCTTAAACGGTCTAACAAACCCCCTTTACCCTAGTTATCGATTTTTCTTGTGAACAACGGTAGTTATAAAGTAACCTTTTATTTTGGAGTTAACTTACTATAACACAACATTAATTTGATGGGCAGCGCAACAACTATGTCTGCACTCGAACTCTTATTCTACACCTCGAATCTCTCAGCCCTGGCCTGTTTGTCAACACGTAAATCCTCTGTATATATTACATTATACAAAATAAGATATTTGGTTGTGAGAAAATGGGAATTGATCAAGCAGAGCTCAACTCCTGAAGATGAACAGCAAAGTTCTCCTAAACTAGAAACACGAAATGTTTGGGATCAAGTTGGGAGAATTTAGCAACGTCATTTGACGTACGTAGGAGTTAGGACTGAAAAGGTTAATACCACGAAACTTGAAACCTTAACAACGGAGGGACTGAATCTCTGTCTAGCCTATGTGCAGATCAGGGCCCAGTTATCCAAAGGCCTAACCAAAACACTAACCCAGGGTTAAATTTTATACCTTTACAGATACTGATTTGAACTGAAAGTTTGGAATTGACAAGGGTTTTTTTCCCTTTTAAAATCTAAACAGTAATTAACGGTATTAAGCTTTAAACCTTTCCTTATACTTATAGAGAAGAAATCACTGCTTGAATTTTGGCTTAACCCAGGGTTAAAGTTAACCGGCCTTTGGAAAACCCAGCCCCGGGGTTTAGATGCCATGCTCCGTGCCCTCGCAGTTTTGAAGTAAACTGGTCTGTGCGGTTATCAATCCTAACTGTGAGCCGTCTTGCTCGGCCACTCTTCTTAGAAGACGATTGACATTTTAATCTGTTAATTTTTGAGTAAAAGTCTAAAGCTCTTTCAAAAAACGTAAATGTTCTATGTGGTTTTGCAATATTATAAAAAACGTTAGTCTTAAAAGCTCTACTAGTTATGTGCAAACCAATTATTCTGCGTCAAAAGAGTATCTTCTATGATAAATCTTGTATTCTTGTTTTAGCGTTTCTGTCATCTTTTTCTTCTTTTCATCGGAGACATTGCGAACGGATCGTCGTCGTCGCTATCTTCTTCCTGTGAACGAAAGGAAAGCGCTCTTTGACCAAAGTGCAAGGCTTAAGGTCCGGGTACACCCAAAATGTTGTTGGATAGCGAGAAAGTTGAAAAAGATATTTGAATATTGAGAAAAATCTGCAAGCCGTTGGTAAGGAACTAGTAGAGCTTTGGTTTGAGGGCAATTTTGGCGAATTGACATTAAATATTAATTCAAAATTCAATTTTGAAACTTCCAAATAAATCATCAAGTTCAAAATCCTCTTTAAAATTACAAATCTTCAAAAAATAAAATACAACTCGAAACTGATCCAAAAAATCTTAAAATATTCAGGTGATTCTCCTCCATACTATCTGTGTTATAAGCGAACCGATTTTGTTGATTCAAGTCATGGACGGAGATATCGTAAGAAACATGAGAAAAGGTGACCCGAGCGCGCATTGGGTGTACTGCCATAGGCAAAACGTTCGGAACCAGGCGGTGCAGATGTTGTGTAGCGAGATAACTACCCGCAGGAGCCCCAACTTTAGTTTACCGTCTTGTCAATCTGTCACGTCGCGTTTGGGAATAGTCACATGATCAAACTACCTCATATTTGTCACATGTTCCGATATCTTACGACAAAGAAGGAAAGTTTGCTCTACTGGAAGGGTTTATCAAACTCTGTATCAAAAGACCCTCAAACTGCTCACAAATTTACACGCCATTCGCGGTAAAGGACACTAAAAGATGTCTAGAAGCGTCAGTTTTGAAAGGCGAGTGTTTCTGCGAACCAAAAACCTCAAATGAATCTCAAATGAACTCGGGTCAAACTCAAACATACTCAAATGAAATTCAGAGGAAAATACTAGCACTTTAATTCACCGCAGTATAAACCATATTCACAGTTACCAAATGGACGCCATAGCCTCCTCCGCAGTCATCAAACGAGGCGGCGGGCGCTCGCGGCGAGGAAAGAGAGAATCTGGGGAGAGAAAAAAAATGACGGAGGGGGAGGGAGACACCCGCTCGTTTATTTTGCCCCTGGAAATGCCAATGGAGATGACTGTGGAGGAGGCTAATGGACGCCATATTAGAATAGCTCGACAAGAGGAAAAGTCAACTGACTTCACAGACCTTAACTGATTCTCTAATCACAACAATAAAATTGTGTTTAGCGTTCTATCATATGTTGAACAGTTTGCCAAAGATATTTTCTTTTTCGTTCAGTTATGGATCGCAGCCTTACTCGTAGACGTTGAAATTTAAGCCCAAGACTCTTTTGTTGTGCATTGTAGCCCGACTACACGCTTGGTTTTCATAGGTTCGCTCTCCTTTAACCAGCGTTCATTGCGTTGTAACCAGAGTGCATTGCGAGCCTAGAGCCTCGTTTTGATCATAAAACACAAATCATGAAGACAAAGTTTTACACTTCGATATTTCAACGCAAATTCAAAGAAACCAGAAAATCTGCAGCATTAACATAACCTTTGGTTAAGTTAGTAAAAACAATTTTCTTGGCCAATAGGCGACAAGAAACATGGCGAATACAGAAATTGAGCTTTTGAGTTTTACCTGATAGCTGGCGATACTTGGTGCTGCTCTTTTACTGGAACGCGAGCCAGACAAACTGGACCTGTGATGGAACAATGAAGAATTTGTTCTTTATCAGCTTTTTTTTGATAAGGACAACGCTCAGATTGGCCAAAATTTAAGAACAATTTTTGAACAAGCTGAGGCTCGGGCTTGATAGCTATTTTTTTAAAAACTTTACTAAGCTTCGATTTTCATCTTAACACTCAGAACGAATTAAGAAAATGGTCCGCAGTTTTTCTTCTTTAACCAATCATTGCTTCAAATTATACGCTATAAACGTATACCTGCCCTGAAGATAGTTCCTTTCAACTCGTTTTCCAATACATTCATGTCTTGCAACACCTTATCAGTTAGTTTTTAGAAATAAAAACAATTTAACAACAATTGGGGGCTCAAATGAGCAATGAGCCTCGGCCAAATTTACTGGTTCTTTTTAAAAAGCGTGTATACAAAACAAAGAAAACAAAAATGGCTAATAAACTTACGTGATAGGTTTCTTGACTGACAAAAGCGGTTGGTCGAGACTGTCTTCATCTGAGTCACTCATTTCCTTGAGAAAGAGTGCAACATTACATAAACAAATGATAATCGGTCCTCTAAGTTAATCCTTTCGTAACAGTATTGAACGGAAACCACCAAAAAGTCCCTATCAAGCTTAATTTCTTACTTTTTGGATTAAAACTGTTGTCATCTGTCAACTCAAAATTCGAACGACCAAAGAAAACTTCCACATCTAAATAAGCTTTTTAAACAAAAAAAGACCGGTATGTAAATTTCTTACTTTTTGGATTAAAACTGTTGTCATCTGTCAACTCAAAATTCGAACGACCAAAGAAAACTTCCACATCTAAATAAGCTTTTTAAACAAAAAAAGACCGGTATGTAAATTTTGACCGAGCAGGCCGGGGACTGGTAACCTGTGATGTAGCAGCAGTGAGATATGTGGTTTTTGTTTTAAAATTTTCGTTTCTGTTAAAAATTATTTCAAACAATTTCAAGGGAATAATTATACATTTTGCAGGGCCAAAATGAAAACCGCCTCCTGGCGAAGTAGGCCCCCTGGATAAACATTATTATTATTCATTGATTAAAGTTATAACAATTCGACTATTGTAGCCAGAATTGAATTTTGGAGATAAAAAGAATCTGTTTCATGCCTCGTGTTACATCATATGCCTTGTGCTACGTCATCATTGCACGCCTCCAGTCTAAAAAATGTAACAGGAACAGCGAGAAAAGGTTTTATTTTTAAAAATTACTATTATTAAAGGGTTCTACTTTTCATCTGGAACTTAAAGTGTCTATGAAGCGAAAATGTTATTACTTCCGTGGATAGACCCTGCTAAATGAGGAATAGCGGTGAAAAAACATTTTCAAAATTTTTTATGGTTCTTGAAATATTAACATTTAAAGTTCTCAACTGTTGAAACTGATGACGTAATGTGGGGTTCCAACAAATTTGCCTTTTTTAAAATCTGCTGCCAATCCATAACCTTTGGACAAATATGAGCCAAACCTGCAGTGGTGATCAATTTACCTTGAGATACATCAGCAGCCCAAGTTTGGCTTAAATAAATCGAAAAATTGTAGATTGGCAGCAGAATAAAATAAAAGTAAAGTTGTTGAAACCCCACATTACGTCTTCAGTTGAGAATTTTAAATGTTAGTATTTCAAGAGCCATAAAAGATTTTGAAAAAACATTTGACGGCTATGCCTCATTTAGCAAGGTCTGTCCAAGGAAGTAATAAAAATTTTCACTTCATAGGCACTTAAAAAAATAAGCTTGATAGGGACTTTAACGGTCTTAAATAAATATTTGTTCAAGTCTGTGTTCATATCAGCAGCTCAAGTTGTTCATAAATCTAACACCAAACAATTTAACAGGATCATTTCTACGGTTTGAATTTCCCGCGTGCCGCCATTTTGAAATATGATGTGTTTTTGGTTGCAGTGCCAGGCCCCTGCTCGACGAATACAATGGCAATGAACCGAAGGGGGCCTGGTACTGCAACCATAAAACGTCACATTTTAAAATGGCGGCGCGCGGGAAATTCAAACGATAGAAATGGTCAAACTAAATTGTCTTAATTTATAGTTATCACTCTAACTTTATCCTACAGATGGCTAGCTAAAGACTTTTTTCTCTCACCGGAACTTGCCTTTTCTTTGTTACGGACACAAAAGCTGCAAGTATTAAGATACGGAACATTAGCCTCAATTCTATCACAAGGTATATTTACAAAAAACATTTTTAGAGACTGTTTGAGCCACAAGTTACTCACAATCGGTTATTTTGCCGCTGCTGGGCCCAGCCTGTGACGCCGTTCCTCTGCGACTACCTCGACCTTGCCCCGTGCTGCTTGCACCTCTACCTCCCCGGCTGCCACGCCCACCCCGCCCTCCCCTCCCTCCTCTGCTTCCTCTGCCTCCCCTGCTACCTCGACCACCTGTTAAACAACAGTAGCATTAAATTAATACAGTAAAAATATTGACAGTACACGGTGGCGCAGACATGTGAAATTTATCTTTGAGTGGAAAAGAGACAAGATAAACATCTTATTCTCGCTAAAGCTAATAAAAACTAAATCCTTTCTCGAGCCTACTGGCCCATTAGGCTGGCGCTTATCTCCGGTTTCCGTAGTGTTAAGCGGATGAGAGTCTTTGACTCCCCCTGGACAGGACACTAATCCATCGCAGGTTAGCTCCCAGCAGAACTGGTACTCATTTATACAGCTGAGTCGACTGGAACAGTCAGGTAAAGTGTCTTGTTTAAGGACAGAACACAGTGGTCTGACAGGGGCTCGAGCTGGCGACCCTAGGATTACGAGTTGAACATGCTAACCGCTCGGCCACTGCGCTGCCATCTTGATAATTTTCTTTTTATTCTATTGATGGGTGTTTCGCCAGAAAATAAAATTTAGAAAAGAAACAGAAAAAAAGTAAAGAAAAACGAAGAAAAGACGTCAGCTCCACTCAGCGGTATCTTCGCCAGTGAGGGTCACTCCTGTCAGAATGATTTACAGCCTAGCACCTGTATCTAAACAATATTTATTCACAATAGCAACAGCAGCTGTTGCTATCGCGAGGGTTTCATTACCAGGTCAAAAATGCTTTGGTGTTGATAAGAAACACTGGAGTAAACACACACTGCCTATGATCAGTTGCTCGTTTGAACCGAAAGTACGAGCAAAATCATATTTCTGCAGCCGCCTTGTCACAAAACAGCGAAGCAACCTTGATAAAAAAGCAACTTGAGCCCATAATTAATATATGGGGTTGGACAGAAATAAAAGGATTTCAGATAAAGAGGAACAGACAGTGGTTCGGGCAACAAAAACAAGATGCTCGTGTTATAAGAAACTGAATTCGTGCGACAAAAAAGTGGACGCAAAAACGTGGTTCTCATGTTGTAAGAGATTGACTTTGTGAAACAAAAAACTGGCCACAAAAAACATGGTGGTCGTGTTTTAAAAAAGCGAATTCTGGCAACAAAAGAAGATGGTTCGTATGGCAGAGCTATTTTTAGTGGGGATTGTAACATGATCCCAAAATAGAAAATGCATTCAAACGGAAACAACGCCAATGATCAGTCGGCAGCCCACCTCTGGTAGTTGACGGTTTTTCCATGCTCATGTCATCTTCCACGCCATCATCGCCACTCAATTCATCATAAGCTGCAATCCTAGACCTTGACTGTGACAAAACCTACCCGAGCAGTCAAACAAGAGTTTGTCTTGAGTCTGAAAACACCCAACGTTACAATTAAAGTCACATGGGTACTCAAAGAGCATACGACACGAAATAAGATTTTCGATTTTCGAGTACTAAAAAACATTGGGACAATTATTTCTTTAACTCTCTCAACAGTAATGCTAGGTTATAAGGAAAAAACTGTATGAACGATTCACTCAACTTTATATTACTTGTAGTTAAGTACTATATACACAAAAGTAAACTCGAAGGATGTTCCGTGACTCTCTATTGTCTACAAAAATATTTACAGTATATGTATAATATCGAAAAACTTGCTGCTAAATCACAAATTAACTCGCGAGTCGAGACACAGTGAAGAAACCTTAACAATCGTTTTATGTAATCGCCTTTGTTAATGGTTAAGTTGATTATAACACTATTGAAAACTCAAATTTAGTTAAAAAAGACAAACAGAAAACACTGGTTTGCAAGGTTTGAGAAATATTCGATGAAAACACGTCAAGATACGGCTCGAAGAATTCTGAGTATCCCCCTCATAGTACTAGGATTATGACGTACAAAGCCCCGTGCGTCTCGCCTCGGTCCAAAAAAATGTCTGTTTTAAAACATTCGTAACTAAAAGAATTCTACCGAAGACTCTAGCAGTTACGGATGTTCTAAAATCGATTTTTGTCTTTATTTCGAGGGACCATATTAGACTGACCGAGGCAAACCGCGATTGACCCGATGTTGCTGGTACTTTGTATTACAATCGAACCTCGATTATCCGGGTTTTGTCTGTTTCCGATTTTTTCACTAATATTAATAAGCTGTAACTACGAAAACTGGTAAAGTTGTAAAAAGATCAGTGGTCCAACAAAATATGTTTACCTAAACATATTATCTGTTTTACTTAACGAAGCGTGAACGCCAAGCAATAAACAAAAAATCAGATGCATTCATCTGCGTTCTGATTGACTCGACTAATTAGTTGCTGAGAAAATGTCACGGTTGATTAGCTAGTTAAGGAGGGAAAGTGAAAACATTTTCTTTAGTTAACATACTTGTCTCGTTAATATTCGTACTGTCGGTTTTCCGGCGGAAAATGGCGTCACAATAGCGTTTTCCTGCACTTGTATAATACTTAGTTGCTACGTGCAGCGAAACGAACATTCCAGTAAATGAACATGGTAGAACAGACATTATGAATTGCTGAACAGTTAAGAAGGTCAAAACTGATCCTAAACTCCCATTATCTTACCTAGCATTTCACCACCGGGCCCCACTTCAATGCACTTGTGACATCACCATGAATAAGGACTATTATCCGGACTATTTACCCCAGTCCCAACGAGTCCGGAGAATGGAGGTTCAACTGTAACAGTTTTTTTGTTATTGTTTTGGTAGTATCAATGTCAACCAATCCATTTATACTTTCCGAAAATAATTGTATTTTTACTATCTTAAACTGACCGAAATGCATTTCAACATTGATTGTCCGCAAACATTCTAATCAGCTGTTATAGTTTTCACTAGTTGTTAATGAAATAAGTCGACAATTTTAGTTACTAGTTAATAGTACTAGCTGTTAGTTTTCTACTCCAATTTTTTTGTTTTGCTTTATAAGTTATATTTCCGAGGGATAGTTTTGGTGAGTTATATTATGAAGGGGTAGCTGTTAGCTGATAGTTGAAAGCTGCTAGTCGTAAATCTTAAGTTGAGTTAAGTTTGTAAGTTGACGATTTTAGGTATTAGCAGTGGTTTTCTTTTTTCAATATTATTCTTAAGTTATACATTAGCATTAATGTCGTATTAATGATAAGGGGTCTCATAATTGGGGCAACGCTCTATGTAGGCTTTCTAGCCTTATGGCGAAGCTAATAAATAAATAAATAAATTATCATCTTTATTACAATCAAGTTTAAAAGACGAAATTAAGTTGCATAATGGCCAGCAGAGTCACCTTTCTCACTTCCTCGGCATCCTCTTCGTCGTTCGCCTGTTCCTTCTGTTTCCTCATTGTCACGTGCCTTTCAATCTCGTCCTGGATGTTATCATCCTTCACATTCCTTTGCTTCAGGTACTTCTGTGCAGTATCCAGCTGCCATTTCACCAAGGATGATATTGCATCCTTTTCGTCCTTGTCAACAAACTCTTGCATTGCTTGTGCCATTCTGTAACTAGACAGGATTTGCAGCTGCAAGGCCTGTGGTGAGACAACAAAGGGAACGCAAATGTTTCAAAACTATTTTAAAAAAAGAGATAATGAATATACATAGGTTGTCAACAAAAAGAGATACTGTCCCTCATTAATAAGCTAACAACAATGGTAATCTTTTATGTAGAAGGTTGCAACTTGGTGTTGTAAAGAATGAAGAAAAGTTGAGTGATAAGAAAAAATTCTGAGTCTCTGACTGGAATCGAAACCGCAACCCTCTGATTACCGGTCAGATGCTCTAAGCATTGAGCTACAGAGACTCACGTGGGTAATACAATGAATACAACACCAAATTGCAAATTTCTACATAAATCATCATTTGATGAATAGAATAATATAGCATATGACTATTGGGCATATCAAGCTAGCAGATGCAAGACGTGTGTCCTCATCATGTGACTCGGCTCCCCATGTGAGTCGCTGCAGCTCAGTGGGTAGAGCATCTGACCGGTAATCAGAGGGTTGCGGGTTCGATTCCCGTCAGTGACTCAGAATTTTTTCTGATCTCTCAACTTGAGAAGCACTTTCCTTCATTCAAACGATAGTAATAGTTACGGTAGTCGTGTTACTGATTGTAGTATTAGTATTTAGGACTTAGGAGTACTTAGGTGGCAAATACTACAAAAAATTTCTTGCTACTAGATTCTTAGTAGCAGCAGTACCACGTGTAGAAACCTGGCTTGCCTATTCCCCGGGCTCTGCTAAAAGGTTCGCTCCAGGAACGCTAAATGGAAACTTACGTTTTCTTTTGACTCGAGGTAATCTTTAACTAGGTCATCCATCCTAATGGCGTCTAGAGGTTCGGGTTGATTACGATCGTTCTTTAATTGCGTATCAAATTTCCTATCTGAAAACAACAGATTGACACAAATTTACCACTTTTGTAATATAACACCGTAACCTGACTTGTTCAAGGTCATCATAACATCTTGACCTCTTTGAAAGTCAGGGACGTCAAGCACCTTGATCTGACTGTGAGAGGTTAATTGAAGTCACGACACCTCGACCTAACAAAGCATCAAAGACGTTGTAACACCTTGATCTAAACGAGGTTCCAGAACATAACACCTCGATTTGAACGAGGTTCAAGGATGTTTTAACACCTTGATCTGCATAAAGTCGAGAACATCATAACACATTGATCTGACCGAGGTTCAAGGACACCATAACAACTTGATCTGGCCGTGAGAGTCAAGAACGTCCAAACACCTTGATCTCATTCTTGCAGAGTCAAAGACGTTATAACACCTTGATTTGACTGAGAGTCGTGAGGACGTCTAAACAGCTTGATCTGACAGAGCCGAGAACCTCATTAATAACAAGTTGATATGACTGAGGTTTAAGAGTGTCCAAACAGATTGATCCGACAGAGAATCGAGAACGTCATAACACAATGATCAGACCGAGGTTTGAAGACATCAATATTAACACTTGTATTGGCTGAGGTTCCAAGTTGCGGCCTTTCAGCAAAAAGTAAGAAACACTTTTTTCATATAAAGCACCAAAACCTCATTAACTAGAAAAAACAAAATATTTAAAAAACTAAAGTACAAAAATTGATTGTTTCTTTAACACACTTTACCTGCTTTGAAGGCTGAATTTTGTGCCTTGCGTCTGTGAAAGAGAAGAATGTCCTTTGGATTGGCAACTCTGTCCACAAACTGTTGTCCAAAACGTTGGATATTAAATGACGAGAATCCGCCACTATAGTCAATCTATCGAGTGCCAAAAAGAAACTTATGAGTTAATGGTTCCATAAAGTACAAACAAGTTTAAGGCTAAAACACGATGTTTCCTCACGGGGTTCGTACACCTTCAGAAGTTCGTAAATCCAGGGGTCTCCAGGGCTGGTTTTTCGTTTTTTTTCCAGGGCTTTTCCAGGACTCTTTAAACCGAGAACGAAAGCAATGTTTACAATCACCTGTTCAAACATGATTGTAAAATTTGCGTTTATTGAGCTTAATATATTAACAACGACATACACACATTATGTCTTAAGTCTTGGCAAATTGGCATTTGGCAAATTGAGTTTTTTCAATAAATTTCTATGAAATCTTCCAGGGCTCATTAAAAAATTCCCAGAGCTATTCCAAGGATTCCTAGGGATTTCCGGGGCTTCGAAAATGTTCCTGGGTTTTCCAGAATTTTCAGGCCAGTACAAACCCATTTCCTAACAATTTCCATAGATCTCTATTTGTACACAATTCCAATTCCATTTGCACCTCCTCAAGCGCGCTTGATCAGTTTTCCCATATCTTAATAACAATGAGCGTGACAAGCGAGTGATACTACTTCAACTCTACCTTGAGTCTGATCAAAGGCTTTGATGGTTGTAGTCTGTTACCCGTGTGTTCCTCTTCAGCTTTCCTCAGTAACAGCTCCACCTGTGTTTGTGAATTACATATTCCACCAACTATTTATTCATACTTAAAATTTACTAAGTCTGGGAGAATTTTTTTTGATAGCTTACCTAGTTAATCAAGTCCATTTTTCTCGTAACATTTAATGACCTTAGGTTTGTATCTATTAGATAAGGAAAACAAGCTAGGGCCCACTATGCATACGTACTAAATAACTAATAAGAACAAAGAAAATTTTCTGTTTGTTACAAAGAGATCTTCTTTATGATTATTTTTAGCCAAGCTAAATCTTTTCTTGAGCCTAAGTGGTTCATAGGGCCGGTGCTTATCTCAGGTTTCTGTGTTAAGCGGATGAGAGTTTTTGACTCCCCCTGGACAGGACATTAATCCATTGCAGGTTAGCCCCCAGCAGAATCATTTATACAGTTGAGTCGACTAGAACAAGGTCAGGTAAAGCGTCTTGTTCAAGGACACAACACAAAGCTCTGACTCGAATTCTAAACTCTAGGATTAAAAGTCGAACACACTAACCACTCAGTCACTGCGCCACTGACATCAAGGATTATTTCTAGTAGTGACACTCACCTGTTCTGTAATGTAGCACATTACTTGTTCATCATTTTGAGGGTCCAGATTGGCTTCACTAAGTTCAATGCTCTTGATATAAAACTGACGAACAGTCTTCAACTGGATTTTTTCTTTCATTCGAAAATGTTTTCCATTTACTTCAAACAATGCCACGTGTCTAAAAAAATGGAAATTGAAATGTGAGGTAAAAAACCAAAAACCATTTTCAAATTCACTTGGTGCCACTAGTTTACAGTTTGCTGACTAATCTTTTTTATAGTTGTTTACTAATCTTTATTCAAATAAGCATTTAACCCTTTGCTGTCAGACTATTTTTACTACAGCTTCATACTGAGTTTCTTTTTATTTTGTTCTAACGAAATCTAAGTTGGATGGGTGATTTCCCGATGGTATGGCCCAAAATTGCATTAGATAGTTTCCTGCCCTGGTTAATTACATACTTACAAAAGTAAAAACTTGAGTTGTCTTAATTATCGAAAATAAAAGTCTCACAAATTTTATCCAAAACCTGATAATCAAAAAGTGTGCAAAGAGAAGGCATAAACCACAGTTCCAGTTACATCCTTTCGTCTATGTAATCTATATTCAAATCTGCCTGGCTATAGTCTTGCTTTGAGTAACACACTTTTTTTATTTTTTCAACTCAATAACAAGGATAGCCAGGCAAATTCAAATGTAGACAAAAGAATATTAACATTGCTGCCTTTTATGAGAAAGGTCTATGGGTATAATCATGTATAAAACTGGAGAAGATCCAAAAAATTAAAGTCAGGAGTTCTTAAATTTGTTCAGCTACACGTAGACCCTTATATGCATAAGTGGCAGCAATTTCAATATTCTTTTGTCTGCATTCGAATTAACACAAATAGTCTTGTTCTTGAGGTAAAATTTTAAAAGAATATGTTACACAAGGCTAGTTGTGCTAACAAAAGTATATAGAAATAACTGCCATTTATGCAGTTTTAAGAGGAGTCAGGATAGCCAAGTGTTTAGCGCTCGTGCCTCCCACCACTGTGGGCATGGGATCGAGTCCTGGTTTCCGCATGTGGGCTGAGATTTGTTGATCTCAATCTGACTCTGAGGGTTTTTCTCTGGGCTCTCTGGTTTTCCTCCCTCGACAAAATCAACACCCAGCTAATTCTATCTGGCTGTGAAGCTGTGCTCCGAGGTCATGCATGGGCCGTATAGCGGCTGCAATATGCACCTTAACATGCTTCTGGTCCGACCTCGTTGAGCTGCTTCCTTCGCAATTCAGTCCATGCGACTGCAAGTAAGGACAATTAGCTCGCTAGATATTAATATATAAAATGATACAATATTATAATTATAATATTGTATCATAGTTATATATTATGCATAGGTGACCCATACTTTTGCTTTGACTCCCCTTCACACAACGAAGTGGCTACAGTGGACCCAGGTTGGGTGATGTAGAACTGCTTCTCCCCTTCAAAGTTTATTGGATCCTTTGGGTCAATGATACACTCATGTTCGTGACCCCAGACAACAAGGTCCAGAAAATCATCCAGAAACTTGGCTGGGATGTAGTTGGTGCTGCCATGTTTACTCCTAAAACATCAGGGGAGACCAACTCAAACAAAACTTTGCATGCTTTATGAATATAAATTAAAGTGTATTTCTCAAACTCTCTGAATGCTTGACATAGAGATAGGTAATATGAACATTTAAACTCATCAATCAATCATTTTAATTAGATAACAACATCTAGGAACAAATAAGTTCTAATTACAAAAAGCACATGTATGTTAAAGGGCAGACCACCAGAGTATAAACAGTATTCAATGAAGAAACACATCTCTAACCATAGTTGGAGCAACATTTATTCACAGACAACTTGCCTGTTGTCCAGCAGACCTTGGGACACAAAATTTGTGCCATCCATAAAGCAAGGGCAAAGACAAATTACATCATCACAAGGCTCTTTGGGTTGTAACACAACTACACGCACTTCAAATGCATTTCCTAACATCGGATGACTACTATTTAATATAACATTCAATTTGGCCATGTATGAGTGATGAAGAACATGGACCTCCATAAACAAGAACGCTTTTGAGTGGGGATATGAGAACCATCACATCTCCCTGGGCAAAGGCCTGTGATGACGATGATGATGGTGGTGGTGGTGATGATGGTTATGATGGTGATATGTTGATTATGATGATGATGATGGTGATGTGGATGGTGATGATGGTGATGGTGGTAGTGGTGATGGTGATGATGGTGATAATGGTCATTATGATGATGGTGGTGATGGTGATGATGGTGGTGATGGTGGTGGTGGTAGTGGTGATGGTGATGATGGTGATAATGGTCATTATGATGATGGTGGTGATGGTGATGTGGATGGTGATGATGGTGGTGGTGGTAGTGGTGATGGTGATGATGGTGATAATGGTCATTATGATGATGGTGGTGATGGTGATGTGG
>JANVCF010181834.1:19029-35204 GCA_025388745.1 Hydrozoanthus gracilis
TGATGATGGTGGTGGTGGTAGTGGTGATGGTGATGATGGTGATAATGGTCATTATGATGATGGTGGTGATGGTGATGATGATAATGATAATGACAGCTATTGTTGTTATACAAAAAATACATACAAAAAAGTCCTTTACTGCATTGAGATTGGTGAAGAGAATGACGATGATTGTGGTGCTGGTTATATATTTGGTTGTTATGACGACAGTGAAGACAATGATTTGGACTATGACCACATGATCATGTCAGACATTATCTTTGGTGATGATGATTATTGTAGGTCAACTATACCTGTTCTGGTGAAGGACAAGAAGGTTAAACCAAGATTCTGCATCTTCTCTGGGTCTCAACATTCTTACTTTTTTGCTCAAAAATGTGCGATGAAGTCGTTCATCTCGTATGGATCCAAGACCATACAAAGCAAGTCTGGTTGAACCTTTTTGCATCAACAAGGGTGACACTGTTATATCATCAATGGTTTGTGCTCGACCAAAGTAATTCACCAAACCACATGCACTCAGCAGATCCAGAGCACAAAGGTTACCATCCTGTGAGGTAAAGTCTTTCTATTAACCAGCAAACACGAAAAAGCCATATCATTTTCTCAAATTTCTACATCAAATGGCTCAGCAACTCTTTACAGATTTGCAATAAAGACTGTGTGGAATGATAGAAAAAATTGTTTCAACATAAAGCCTGCAGTTGATTGCTCTTTAAATTCAACTTTATATTATGATTTATAATAGTAGTATAAAAAATACATTTTTGTTAATGTATTATAGATACAAGTGCATGTACTAAAATATGCCACACATAGATTCATTCAAAACTACATCTGGGATACGAAAGAATGACATGTTTTTCATATCCTCACTAGTGAAAATGTTGCTGACTTAATTTCTTTGTTTTTTCCACTCATTTTATTGCAAACAAACACTTGAATCTATAATTTTTTATGATAACAAGAAACTTACACAATACCACGAATACAGATGAAGCCATTAGAATATTTTTTTCAAGAGAGATAAACTTCATATGTTTCTGCCACTGTGCAAATTATGTTCTGTACATATTTACTTCAACTTCATTCACAAAGATCCATAAAGTATATTTAAATCTCTGTAAGCTTCTATAATGATACTTCAATCAAATTGAATTAGCTCTCTAAGGAATACAGGTTTTGCTACCCTTTTTAATCAAAATTTATTGTTTAAAATAATACTGATTAAGACAGTTCATTAATGAATTTCACCATGATTGAATAATATATAAATCATCGTCTATTTTAAGTTTTTCCTACTTACACCAGCTGGATCATCATGGTTCCCATGAATTGAAAACACTGGAATTGCCACATTGTAGTTGGGATCCTCATAGTTTACAACAGGAAACCTGCGAAATGTTTTGAATTTTTTAACCACTAATTAACTAGAAATCAATTTTTCAATTACACTTAATCTAAGGTTAATTCAAAAGAAATTTATGGCCAGGTAAAACTTTGAAATCTACAACATCAACACTAATTTTATTTGCTCCATTTAAACAAAATTACAGATAGAAAGGAGAAAGATATTTGTTTTGAGGGGATGAAGAAGGAGGGGTCGGGGTGGGGAGGCTGCCACCTTGAATTAACTATCATGCTAAAAGTAAAGGAGCAAGAGTAACATTGTGGAGCAGCTCAATTATACAAGTCAAAATCAAATCAATACTGAGAGGAGGATGTGATGATAGCATAGAAGCACAGTCAGTGTTAAACTGCAAATCATGCTAACATGGAAACTATGAATGGCAACTGATGGACTTGTCAATTGAGTGAGTTTGGCATTCTCATCACTTCTTTAGAAAGGGTTGCATAGAACAACTCTTGGTAGTTCAGCTCTAAATTGGTAAATCAATGTGACCATCAACCCTCTCAGTACCAAATAGTGCAGTTGCGTTGTTATTAAATTTACCTTACTTTGCTCTGGACATGTTTTTCATAGAACAGGTTTGAGAAGAATTATGCTAAATTAATCTTCGAAGATTTGCTTTTTTTATTTTAATCAAATACCAAATGTTTTATGATTGTAATATGCATCATGTAAGCAGATATGAGATAATCTACTGCAGAGAACAAATCTGGCAACCACTCAATATCATCCAGCAGGCCCACAAGTTACTGGCAAAGCTACTGTGTATGGAGTACTTAGTTCTTCTTACTTGCTGTTTGCAAAGTTGACTGACTGATCACTTAGAAACTCTAGCTGGCACGGCCTGTTACCCATGCAGTATTTTCTTAAAAGAGCAATGCAAGCATGCAGAGTTTTCCGCGATGGCTTGTTTTCATGGAACAAATCACCTCCAAGCAGAACCAAATCAACCTGAAAGTAGAAGCAGTCATACCTCATCACTGACTGTTTGTTACAAACATAAAATCCTGCAAACTATCTGAATACTATGAAATTATTCCTAGAAGAGTTATATAAATAACACTAGGCACTTAACCTGAGAGGGGTAAAAATAAATGATTACTAATATAAATATTTAATATTAGTATTTACCAATTAAGTTGGATAAAACACAAATCTAACTCTTGGCACCAAGCTTGAGTGGAAAATTAATTTATTGTTTATAAATTAGGTATTTACCAATTGAACTCAGTTTAAAACATGCTGTTTCATCTCATTAAATTAATAGGTGTATAAATTACCATAAAAAATACAAAATTAACTTGATAGCTCGTGGCTCTGCAGTAAGTTCCCCTGTGTTGTGCTTTACCCCATATGGAATGACTAAAGGGGTGTGCATAATAAAATGTTTTACACTGTTTTAACCTCTTGTTCAATATGCACATTTGCTAACAGTCTAATAACTTTGCATTTTTCAACCCTAAAAAATACCAGACTGCCTATTTTGAAACCTGAAAAGTATAACAATCATACCTCAAATATGCCCCATGCCTCATGGTAATTTAATTAGCACCCCGAGTAACTTGGGCCAAGAAACTAGGTCATTTTTCCCCAACAAAGTCATTTCATCCTAAGTTATGGATATTTCATCCCAAATACAAAAAATCTGACCCAAGCGTATGTACATGAAACTCACTTCTTTTGACTTAGCAATCTCAAGGACTTCCTGAAATGTCACTACAGAATCATTTCCTCGAACCTTATCCTTCTCCATGTAGCCAAGGTGAACATCAGTCGCTGTTTTGAAGTACAACGTAACACAATGAAATCTACAGGTAAGAAACAAACCAACTGAACGGTCCCTTCCTCTCTGAGTAATGATTCATACCAATTTTGATGGTATCAATTAGTGGTACAATACTATTCTTGTAAAACTATGCTACTTTCCAGCAAAAATTACATGAAATGAAACTTTTCACAATTCTTTTTGAACTATCAAACTACCATTCTGTTTTCTTGAAGTAAGAAACGACTGTCCCCCGCAAGATCAGAATGAGGTGTCAAGCATAGCCACAGGGCTTGAAAATTAATACAAAATTGTTTTAAAATTAAATTTCTAAGGTACCAATGTCATCAACTGAATGTTAGTAAATGTCATGGGCTTAGTTTATACCATCTAAACTAACTAGGTATGTTTCATGCTTAACAGCTTTATTAAAATAATCCAGCTTTTAAAACAGTTTAATAACAACCATTATAATACATCTAAATCTTAATATACATTAAGCTAGATCTAGAAGTAGACTGCTATGAATTCCTCACTCTTACCAACTAAAATAGACAGCGTATTTTCCTGATCTTCTTCGCTGTGAAAGAAAGAAATGATTAAAACGATTGCCAATAAATGGCAAACTTGAAAAATGAACGAAATGCAAAAAAAGCTTATTGTTGACCAACCAGTCCGCCATGTTGAATTCCCGCGGTTTTTTGGAAGTAAATTAAAATTAAACCAAGATGGGAGCCTGGTGACAAAACTTGTATGTTTTATAATTTATGTTAAGTTTTAACTAAAAAAAGGAAAATCGTGTTTTAGAAATATATTTTCAAGTTCTTGATTCTTAAGTAAATTATCTTCCAAGGAAAAACAGCAAACACTAAAAAAAAATTTTTTTTGCTTTTATCCCATAACCTTCGGGAACATTCGGAGTGCTTCGGACATTGTCCGCCTATGTTCGGATGTTTTCGTCATGGTTGCCATTGGCTAACAATAGAACAAACTTCGCTGGGGGGATCCCGTACCACATGCCACTGGTAGCCAGCGCCATTGTGAATTTTTTTGTGTCACTTCCTTCGAGGTTCTAAGTTTAGAACTGCATATAAACCTTGGAGTCACACTTGTTACTTCGATTGTTGCTTGCAATCTATTCTTTGGAATCGAAAGAGAGTAGCTGCGCCTTGTTTATCCCTCAATGAACCGCTCAACGAACAACTCGACGACCAGTTTACGGTAAACTATATCTAGCAAGTGGTATAAAGCTGCCCTCCATGTTGTGCGCAGGTTCCACCGGGATGTAAGGGGAAAATAAGTTTTTCTAGTCTTAGTTTGATTTACTAACATGAGCGGACATAGGGCTCGGACAACTTCGTTTGCTGAAGGAAGTAGAGGACACGCACCATCGACATTTGGTGGGCTTAAGATCAGCCGTAAGTTTTCAGCTTATTGCCTTCGTACAAGCGACATTTCTTTATTCGAAATTTATTTTATTTCTGTCGGCTTTTTGACGCAGCTTGCCTTTTATTGCTCGTTGTAGGTGATAAGGAGGGAGGAAAAGTAACTACTGTCGTTGCCACAACTGGCGCATTACCCGATCGCACACAAGAAATCAGTTACACGGACACGAAAGTTATAGGGAATGGATCGTTTGGTGTAGTTTACCAAGCAAGACTTTGCGATGCGAACGAGTTAGTTGCAATAAAAAAAGTTTTGCAAGATAAACGGTTTAAGGTAGGGAAATCTTTGGTGAGAATTCTGCTTGCATGCTGTTTTCTTTTAAACATAGGCAGAGTTGTATTTAAAAACGCTTAAACAAAAACGAAATGGATGTCGTCAGAGCTATACTAGTATTGCTGTTTTTCAACTTGAAGAAACGCTGAGCTTTTTTTCTTTTTCCCTTTCTCGCAGAATCGGGAACTTCAGATTATGAGGAAACTAGATCACAGTAATATTGTGCGATTACGTTATTTCTTCTACTCAAGTGGAGAGAAGGTAGGTTTTCTTAACTTTGGAACGGAAAGGTGAATCCGATATTTGAATAAAACGTAGTAATGGGTATGAACAAGAATCCCTTTGTGGTAAAGTTTTGGTGATCAGAAATGTTAACAGAACTGGTGCCCATGTTTAAAGCGAGTTCTCTTACTATTTCAATATTTTTTTGTGTGGGTGTTCTTGATTAACAAGGTACTTCGAAAGTTGGTATTGCATAAGATAATTTTCCTTGAAAAAGCTGGATCAAAAAAGGTTGCATTTGTGAACCGAATTGCAGCAACAGTTTTGCCGTGATCTTTCTTTTTCGTTAAGAATTCTGTTTTATCGAGTATAATCGTTTGGACATTGTGGCTGCTCGACTTCTGGTTCGTAAGGGCTAAATAAATTTTGTTTCCATATTGGAAATTTGTGTTTCCTAGAATGGAAAAACAAATATTTCAGCACGAAATTCGAAACCAGAGAGTTTTACGTTTTTGTTCGCTCATATCAACCGTTTTTTTTATTCAAATTTTTATTTTTTTAATTTCGGCTTGGTATCTTTTCTTAAAATCGACGTCAACCAGGAATGGGCTTTTATCAAGAATCTGATAGTTCTTACCTCATAAATGAATCCCAGTTGAAGATCGTCAATATAGTACTTTTCCTGCGATTCTTAACCGAAAATATACGACTTGTCGCACATTGCGTATTCCAACCCGTATTCCCTACACAAAACAGCTGGGTAACAAGTTGAAAATAATTTATTTTCTGTGTTTTATCTGGAAAATTATTGAGCAACTCTTTGATCTGTGTTTAAGAGTTTTATGCCAAATTTTTTTTTGTAAGTTGCTTCCTGAAAAATAGGTAATAAAGGAACCTGATAAAACCAGATGTTTTCTTGTCATTTTCTTGTCATTCCCTCTTTTAAATGTTTCTAGAAAATGATAATATTATTTTCTATGGTTAAAATGCATTTATATCTATATTGTGAACTTTGCGCTTTTGTTGATTTCATTTTCAAACTCAAAAGTTACAAGTATGTTTTTAACAATCCTTGTTCATTTGTTTTGGCTTCCCATATTTTTTGGAAGACATATTCATGATTTGTAATTCAGTAAAATATTTAATAATTGCAGCAATTAAACGCCTAACGAATGTTTCAACTCCAATATTGTCCAGTCATTAAGCTGAGATTTCATTATACTCATTCAGAAAAGTTAGAGTGATACAAAAACCATTCAAAAACAAAACATTGGTACCTTGAACAATATGATTTTTTCTCATTTTTTAGTCTCTTCGGTTAGAAATGTTTTTTGATATTATGTGAATAACAGAAGAATTGCTTGAATTTTTTTTATTTTAAAATTTGTTAAGTTATACTTAATAGAGGTTGACCACTTAAAGAGGAGGTGAACCCTAAAATCAACCATTTTTGAATAAAATCTTTAAGGGTGTGGAAACTGTATTTAATTTTTTTTACGTCATGTTGATTTTCTGAGAAAAAGGTACAGTGACACAGGTTATTGGAAGCTAATGACTACTAGAGCTGTTTTTGTTGTCGTATACTGGCTTATGCAGTCAAGAGTGAAAGTAAAAATTTTATGATATCTCACTGAACAGAAGGATGAATCTTTTAGTTTGAGCCAATTCTTCCCCATATCTGATGCCATAGCACCTCTATTTCTCTCCTGACTCCTGAGTTGCCAGTACCATGCAGCACATTACTTGTTTTAAAGTTGAATTTCTTGGAAAATTGGTGCAAAGTGAGGAAAAAATGTTTAGATATTCTTTTTTGCACTTTTAAAGATTTTGTTTGACGAAAGTTAGTGTATATTTTATAGAGCTGGAAGTGACTAATGTACAGCAATTTACTGACTGTATAGTTTGTGTAAAATAAGGCGCTGGGAATTGAAGAACTGTAGCAAGCTACTAAAGATTGATTGCATGAAAGGTGTGAATCTAGTTTGGAAAATTTACTAACATGACATTTTGTTATGTTTGGAGCTGGAAGGGTTAAATTGGAAGTAAGAGATAACATTGGTTTTGGAAGAAACTGGAAAAGTTATTGCAATATATACTGTACTGATATATTCTAACATAGTTATAAGTACTCATTGAATATAACTCCCTTTTACCTTGCAGAAAGATGATATCTACTTAAATCTGGTGCTTGATTTTGTTCCTGAGACTGTTTATCGTGTTGCTCGGCATTACAGTAAAGCAAAGCAGACAATACCAATTTTGTACATTAAGGTAAGTGGTTGATTTAGTTTCCAGGACAGTGGTAGATAAATTAAGAACTTGGCACAAGTAACTATTTAATAATGTTTTTAGGTTGAAAAATAAAATTAAGGATTTCTTGGGTTTTTGCACCCAATATATCTCTAGTAAATATTAATGAACTTTATGTTTTTTAGTGCTCTTAATGCAGCAGAAAAAAAGCAGTAAAAGTCGGCGTCAAATACCTCATTACTGATTGTCTCCCATGGGAATTGAAAACAATTCAAATAAAAGCCCAAAGAGGCTTCAAGCTCATTTTGTTTAGGAACCAATTAAGAAGTTTTGGAAGCCCAAATAAACAATACAAACTTTGAGATTGGGTCTTTGTTTCTTGGATTGTGTAGGAAGTCAATGTCTACACCAAAAATAGTCTACTGCAAGGGAGTGGATTATTGTTAAATTCTTTGGCACTCTATTCCAAAACACCTGATTGAGAAAGTACACTAGGTTAGGTTCAGTATTGATTAACCCTTATCCTGCTAAGTTTTTGAAAATCAAAGCCAAAAAATCTCAAAAAAATTGCAAACTTCAGAATTTGTTGATGCAATAGACATTTTCAGAATCTAATTGTAAAGACAATGAAAATGAATGGTCACTTTGTAGGTTTTCAAGCAGTGGTTTTAAAGTTATAACACTTTTTGTTTTTGCAGAAACCGTTTTTAGCAGAACAAGGGTTAATAGTAAAAGCTGTGAATCAGTTTGTTGATAACAGTATATCAGAGCAAAATTTGAATTAGCTCACCTCATGTGTCAGAATTTTTTAGCAAAGTATTCACTCTTTCAAGCCCAAAGTGCAAATATTGGGTTGGAACTTATCCATTGTAAATTGAAGAGCCAAGTGCAAAAACATTGTAAGTCACTTTTTATGAAATGCTAAATTCTCATGTTTCTAGAGAAATAAAAAGGATAATTTAGGGAGAATTGACACCTTAATCAAAAATTGCTTACTTTGTTTTTGCACTGGACTCTTTGACTTTGTTCTTTCCTTTTTTAATAATCTATATAACTTTTCTTTTTATTGTCACCATATCTTGCTTCAGTGATGCAAGGGATAGTTGTATAACAGTCTAGGTGTTTTTATAGTAGTGGAGCTTATAACTTTTTCCTGGTCTATGAGTTAGGCAAAGCTCAAAGTTTACTTAATTTGGTTCTGGAGGCAGGTGTGATACTGGGACTAAATTTCTAGGCATGCAGTTGAAAATTTTAGGAGCAAAGCTTAGGGTTCTGAGAGCAAAAAAATGAAAGAAGTTTCAGACATGTATTTATAAGTAGTTGTTAAGTGAGTAAGTGTCAGTTTGTTTCTTTCAGACTCTTACTGAACATAGTAGTTTTAAACTGTGGTGCATTTTTGCATTTTTTGTTTGGGACTTAGTGTTAAATCCACATTTTTTCTTTTGTGGTACAACTGTTTTGTCAGGGTAAATAAGGATTGTCAAGTAACGAAGGAGTGGCTCTAATTCGAGTGCACTGAACTTCAGCTTTTTAGGCACTTGAGTGCAATTTTTCATGATTTTGCAGGCACACACTCAATATATCAAGTAGCGTGTGAGACCAGTTGGTTGTAAACTTCGAGCCCAGTTATACACCAGTAGAGATGATGACAGTTTGTTTGGTGATTTTTTTAATTGCTTTTTTGTTTTATTCCCAGCTGTATATGTATCAGTTGTTTCGCTCCTTGGCTTACATTCACTCCATCGGGATTTGTCATAGAGACATTAAACCTCAGAACCTTCTTCTTGATCCTGAAACTGCTGTTCTTAAGTTATGTGACTTTGGAAGGTATGTTTAGTTTGTGTTTCTGATGGTGTCTTCTGTTGTTTGTTTAATTTTAGTAGCCTAACAAATCAAGGGTTCTTCTTAGGAAACAAATCGTCAGGAAAGTAAAATTTAACATAAATAAGCGAAAAATTCATGTTGGTATTGTGTACTATAACAAGTCCATTGGTGGACATGGCTGCTGTTTCAATATAGAAAAACAGAAACCTGACACTAGCAATGATATTATTGTGGAGATTGATGAAATGAGAAAAGAATCCTAAAAGTTGTCATTGATTGTTTGTGTAGTATCTTCATGCATTCAGCAAAATATAGTTATATACAGTTTATGTAGTTGACAGAATACACAACTGATTCCTTTGGATGTGTGGAAACAATGTCAATTTATTGTTGCTTCTGAAAATTAATTTCTTCAGACTGGTAGATGACTGTTAAAAGTACAGTCTCAGAAGTTAGTTTAGTCATTTTAATTTTGAAGGCTAGTAAGAAAACCAGGTACCTCAGAATACAGAACAAAATTTTGATAAGTGCAAAGGCATGGGAGTTGAAGTGTAGCGCTAATGTTTGCTAAGATGGATACTGTTGCTTTAATTGAAGAAAAATTTCCAAAGCAACCTAAATGACTTTGTATGAAATGCTAAATTCCCCTAATGGAAAAGATAATAATGACAATTTAGAGTGAGTTGAGAATGCACTAGTTCCTTCATTTGTTTGTGACCTGAAAGCAGGGTTTTGAACAATGTTACTTACATGATCAAGTGTGTCTTCCTTTGCAGTGCTAAAGTGCTAGTGAGGGGAGAGCCCAATGTGTCGTACATCTGTTCAAGATACTATAGAGCACCAGAGCTAATATTTGGAGCAACAGATTACACCCCTGACATTGGTAAGTTGTCCAAAAGTTCTGTTAGCGTCCACATGTTAAACAAGAAAGTTACATAGTTCTGTCAAAAAGTTAGTTTTTATAAATCAAACACAAACTAAAATACAGTTTATTGAATTTCACGGTGTTGAGGGCCCTGTGACCCCAGGGGAGGGGGGTATTCTTCGACCCTAAAAAATACCAGTTTTAAAATAACCCTAAAAAATACCAGTTTTAAAATAACCCTAAAAAATACCAATTGAAAGCTGAAGTTTTTCCCCCTGGGTAGCTAGCGGGTTGGCGCTAAGTCCCCTTGTGTTGTGCTGAACGTGATATGCAGTCACGCTCAAGATTAACTTTTTTTATCATCATCATAATGATTATCACTTTGCCTCAACTCAAGCCATGTACATGTTGTCTTAGTAATTGGAATTTCTAAAACATTTTTTTGTCTGGAACAAGTTTTTACTTTACTGTACTTATTTGCTCCATTAGGCTGCTATTCAAGTTTTAGCTGTCCCCGAAAAATGTGCTTGCCTTGTTTTAAAATGTAGTTGTTCAATGAGATTTAAAATAAAAGATTAATATCTCTCTGCACATCCTCTCATGTAGTGTATCGCTGACACTTTGTGGCACATACAGGATTTTCTCCCTGATTAGCATCTACAAGCGGCGCTTTCAAGGTGTTTTACAATATTCAAAAGGCAATTTTTCTTGGTTTTCTTTTTTTATTAATCTTTCTCAGTGCTAAAACTGATTCACTTGACATTTTTATTTTTGCTTTCACATCTAACAGTCCCAGCAGTTTAGGACAACTGGCTTAAAGATTTTAGTTGCCTTTTACTTTTCTTTTTTTTACACCCGCTAGTTTTGAAAAATGTTTAAGTTTCATGTTAAGGAAATTAGATTTTGTTCATGGCTCTGATTTTTAAGGTTTTTATTCCTCTTCAGATGTCTGGTCAGCTGGTTGTGTGCTGGCTGAGTTGCTTCTAGGGCAACCAATATTTCCTGGTGATAGTGGAGTTGACCAACTGGTTGAAATCATCAAAGTGCTTGGCACACCAACCAGGGAACAAATCAATGAAATGAATCCTCATTACACTGAGTTTAAGTTTCCACAGATTAAACCACACCCGTGGAATAAGGTAAGAAAAACTCCCTTCAAAACTTCAGTGTGGTACCTTTGTGTAAAAGCCACGTTATCGCCTAAAAGTATTTGCCTACATCTTCCCTCTAAATTCAACCCATTTGCTACTGATTACTTGAACCAAGTTCCCCAGTTGTTCCTGGAGCATAATGGGTGAGTTATTCATTATTTTAGCTTTCAGTCAGAGCTTATATACAAAAATTACATTACGAAGGGAGAAGAGAGGTGCAGAAATTTAGACCCCTATATAGGCAGATGGTTAACAGGCCTTTCACTGAAGAAAATAGCAGGTGTGTTAACAATTGCATGCCTAAACTTTCCCAGGTGTGTGATGGCATGCGATAGGCTTTATCAAGCAGTATTTTAAGTTTAAAGTGACCACAGTGCAATACAAAAACAGACAGCTGATGTCTCTCCTTTAAACAAAATTTTAAAGAAGGCCTTGTGAATTCTGTACTTTAATTACTGCCTCAGTACTGTAATTACTGATTTGAAAAAACATACTCACCCAGAGATTTAAAAATCATCGCATTACCCACACCTTTGTATTACCTGCAGCAACAAATAATTACTGAAAAATTAATGCATTACCTGTAGGGAAGTTTAAGATCAAGGTGTGTGATAAAAAGTACCCCTAGCACTCTTTAAATGTGTGCCAAGGTGGGCGTGTGCCATCGCACACCTCTCAGTGAAAGTCTTGGTTACAACTGGTTCAAGCAATACAGAACATTGTGTCAGGAGCCAAAAGGTTATTTAAATGCCCATGTTGTTGGTACCAAGGGCCGTTGGTGTGACCTTATTTTTGTTTCTTTCTGTCTGTAGGTCTTCAGACCAAGAACCCCAACTGAGGCCATTAACCTATGTAGTAAATTATTAGAGTACACACCATCAAGTAGGTTGTCACCAATAGAATCTTGTGCCCAGCCATTCTTTGATGAACTTAGAGATGCGAACACAAAGTTACCAAATGGTAGAGAGCTTCCCCCATTGTTTAACTTTGCAGCACAAGGTGAGTCATAGACTCTTTTCATGCAAAAATATTATAAAAATATATCAAGAAACTGTGCCCAGTGTTAATTTTAGCACATCGGTATTAGCAGAATTGCAAAGATTCATAAAGAATTCCCAAAAACTATTGCAGATGTGAAGGTCTCTGTCAAAATGTGGCCAATCTTTGAAACTTTGTAGCTTTATACTATTATTTTGCTGTGGACTTGATTTCCAGATAAAGTGAATACATTTCAATGCCATGTTAGCATTATAAAGGTCTATTGTCTTAATTTATGATGCAAATGCACAGGAGAATAAAATCTTGGAGAAGCTAAATGCTGAGTATAGTGATAAACAGACTTATTGGTAATCTAAGCTTGCATTAACTGGTGCCTGGTTAGCCCAGTTGATAAGGTGCCGGTCTATCGTGCGAGAGGCCAGGGTTGATTCCTGATAATGGACCTTCAGTCAGGGTCTAAAATAACTGAGGAAAAGGTGCTGTCCTATCTGCAACGGTCAGACCTTTGCTTCTACTCGGATAAGGATGTTAAACCGTAGGTCCCGGATGGCAATCCTCAAAGGGGACCTCGAGTCCTATTGCCTGTTCTCCAGTGACTCCTTGAGTCAAAACGTTATAAAACCAAAGCCAAAGCTCATATGTCATTATTTTATCTTTTAACACACTCTATCTCAAATATTTCATGTGTTTGATTGATAGAAACTTTTACTTGTGTAAGAACGAAAATGTACTAAAATGATGGATTTATTATTCTAAACTTAAAGTGAAAAGTATTTTAAAATAATTAAAGCAATTTCTGTGGATGTGTTGTGTTGCATGAACAGAACAGAAAACATTTGAGATTTTTAAGTTTGAAAAAGCTCAATGTCACAGCCAGGATAGGTGGCAGTTCAAGACAGAATAGTCCTCTTCAGGGTTCCTTAAAGGTAACCTGGCACAGTTAGAGAAGTTCAAATAAAAGACATGCTAATAAGTTTCTGTTTTATTGTAATCATTTCCACTTCTCTAATTGTATTGAAATATTGTGCTTTTCTCTATATAATGGAAGAAATCTACAACAATACTACTTCACTTATAAGTCATAGTTTTATGGATTCTCTCAATGATCAGTCTTAAAAAGATCTGGTATATTAGAATTCAGCAAAAACTGTAATCACAGTGTTAATGGACTTTAAATTTTATGTTGCAGAGTTTTCAGCCAAGCCTTCATTGGCTTCCCTTTTAATTCCTGCGCATGTTCAGCGGCAGAGCTCCAGTGGGCAGGGGGCCAGTAACACTGGACCATCAACCAGTAGTAGCTCTTCTGTTGTAGACAGTACATTGGCCGCTTCAGTCTCATGATGGTGCAGAGTCTCTTCAAATTAACACCTGATTGAAAGTACTTTTATTAACTACAGAAGAAACTTGTTGTTGAAAAACTGACAATATTACCAAATCTTTGTAAATAACTTCAATGTTTCAGTCTTTCTTGTCAGATTAGCCTTGCATTAAAGCAATTGCCCAATTAAGATGTTTTTAAGGCTAAAGTAATTAAAACAAGTTTAGGGACAAGTGTTTAGATATTGTTTTTAGTTTTCAATTGTACCAGAATTAAAATCGATTACATTAGCTGAAAAGTGTTGTTAGTTTCCTTGAAGTATCTTGTGGTGTTTGAGTTCCTAGAACAGATGTTATAAAAACTGATATTGTAATGCTCATTACATATTATTTTTATCTGTTAGTGTAAGCTCTCTCTAGCAGATATTAGAACCATTGAACAAAGGTGTTTTAAACAGAAGCTCATTATAAAAACTAAATGTGCTTCTGGGCCAGACTAAAAGTCTTGCAATTTTATTTTCTACAGGTATGATTTACCATACTAGCTAATTTTTATTTTTGTAGTGTTTGAAGAGAAATTTTAGCGGGTAGGGGTTTGCGTTTCTGACTGGAGTTTTGCTTTGTTTTTCTATTCAACTTGGTACATATCAAAATTGGGACTTGCTGTGTTTCGCTTGCAATGTCATAAGGGTGTATTTTAAAAATAGAAACAGGCAATTTTTACAAGAAGTTGTTTCCTAAAAAGTCTGTACTCAGTTGAGCATGGGGAGCTGTTCTTAATTGGAAAGTAGCATGAGTGTTAGTTGAAAAAAGCCAGTTTGACTGAAACCTTAACTTGTCTTAGTGTAAATAAAAACTGAAACAAGTTATTTGATATGACATAGTCTATAACTTGTAAAATTATTAATCTATTGCTGTGTTTGGTGGTTTGGCTCAAAAACCAACAGTATAGTAGTACATTTTTATTTTTAACTGGGCAATTCAGCTTTTTTGCAAGGTCTATGAAAGTGTTAATTTTTCCAAGTTAATATTAATATAATTATTATTCTAATGTAGTGAGAGTTTCTTGATACAACTTACTGACAAGAAATATTGAAAAAGTGCCTCAAAAGAATTTGTTTTCAAGTGTTATCTCCTGTTTTGGTTTTGTTTTCTTTTTTCAGTTTTTATTTACTCTGAATAATGTACATACCAAAGAGGCATTGCAAATAAGTTTTATTCAAAATTTAGGGTTTTAAAAGTTTTTTTAGTTTGTTTACTTAATTTCCATTTCGAAGTTAAGGGAGTTTTAAAAAAATAGTGTTATACAGTAGAAATAATTAACCAGTTGTAGAAGTGAAATGTAATACACTTTGTACCATAAATGTTTCTCTCAGCTTGCTGAAATCAGCAACAAAAAGATATTAAATTTGTCAGGTGTCAGGGAAACAGATTAATTGTATTTAAGCCCTGCTAAGACATCTGATATTTAAAATCTGTAAAGTATGTATTTTAGTGTGCCAGTCTACTAGATCTATATACCATTGCTTGTATAAAATGTGAATGGTGGAAATTCTTACTCGCTAAACTAATGATTTAGTTATTTTACAAGATTTGTAAATTTATGCTGTTTTAACTTTTCTTTTACACATAGAAATTCAATGTTCTCACTACTGTATACGTTTTGCAGAATGCCATCACAACAAAGACAATGAAATAATGTTTGACTGTGTTGTTTACTTTCAAAGTTATTACTATTGATCTTGGTAATTTGTATTTATTTGGGATTTGTCAGTCAAGAACTGCAAGTGGGTAAAACCCGGAAAATTGGGAAATTTAAGAATTTTTATATAATTTGTTAACTGTGTTATGAAATTTTTAATTTTGGTCAAAGAATATAATTTTTTTTTTCAAATTCATAAGCTATAGACTGAGATAGTTTGCTTCAAGGAAATGTTTATCTTTTCCTCTGCAGCAAGAGGAATTTGTCCACTGTACTTACCTTAGTTAATAACTTAGGTGTTATCTTTAATTGTGGAGTTGTAAGACTGGACTCCCACTCGCACCAAAGCCACCACACACGGAATTATTGGAATGACTTGAAAATCTGTAGGAATGTTAGAGTACTTGCCCTTGCCACCTGAGGTACAAATAATGTGCTTAATATGTTGTTCCTCTTTAGAAAATTTCCCATGGGCATGAGAAATGTTGCTGTTGTGAAACAAAAATTCAAAATCACAAACAACATATCACCTGTGACCATATACTTTAAGGGTTGAGTTTTGAACTGTTGGTGATCCCTGTCTCTGCCAAGTGATTTATGCGAAGCAGGTTAACAGCATGCTAAATGCTGCTGTTTGCTTGTCTTGTGGCATTGTTGTTTGGTCCATACCCCTTGAGTTTTATCAAGCAAGGGAGCTGGACAGGTCCAGGAGTTAGATGGTGGGAACATATTAAAATTAGATAAGTCCCATTCTTGTAGTGAATTGATGTAGACTTTGTAATTGTGATAACCCACATCCCGTTGCCCTTTTGGTTGTTGATTTCCGAGTTTAATTTTCCAGGGCGAGTCGCTTTTGACAAAATGTCTAAACCAATTCACCTTTTTCCTAAAAATACGTCAACATGAAAGGCCTATGACGTCACTCTCGAATAGTCGGCACAGTCGGCACC
>JANVCF010181835.1:3666-21433 GCA_025388745.1 Hydrozoanthus gracilis
GCTCCGTTGTCCTATTGTAGCATACCTTTTAGCGTAAAATATGTATCACAAAGCTTTGAAACCAACTAAACAAGTTGTTTAGTACATTTATCATGTCGTTCAGTGGTTGTTAAGCTATGATGCACGTTCTACTTCACCTAGAAAGCTCATTTTCTCACCTTTATAAAAGCCTGCTGACCAGAAAAGTGTGTGAAACTACAATTCGCCTTCCAAATCCCGTGTTGGGTTGGTGTAAAAGTGGTTGATTAAAAAGTCAAACGTCTTTGTGTACTACAGGTACCATTGAGTGAGATTATATCCACGACTGCCGCACGAGGGGCGGTGGAGAAATGGCTTTTGCAGGTCAGTGTGTGTTTTATGTTGTTTATTTTGCCAGCTAGTTAAAACCTAAAACTGACGGAACAAAAGACTGACTAATTATGCTCTATTTGTGAGCAGTAACGTAAGCGATAAAGCGAACTGTGATCATTAATTTTTCGTCTATTTTATCATCAGGTCCAAGACGTAATGCTAATGAGCATCAGAGATATTGTAGCAAAGTCTGTTGAGGTAATGTTAGAGTGTCCCATTGTCTTAACTTAATTTTGTCCAACTTAAAGCGGTTTGGAGCATATTTTAGCCCGCTTCTGGTTTAGGCACTGACTAGGTCTTTCTCTGGTTACAGGCATACGCAACTACAGACCGGAAGAGCTGGGTTACCGAGTGGCCAGGACAGGTAACCTGTTGATCCTTGTACTCGCATCAGTATTCGTGTTGGTTGAATAAAAACTGAGCTAGAAGTTTTTACTGTTACTTTAAAGTTAAAGGAATATTTCGAAATTCAGCTAAAATGTTACAATTGCTTCTTTATTGACAAATTTATTTCTACTAACAGGCTGTAAAAAGTAGACCTTAGTTTGTAGTACCCTTATAGTTTTTTTCTCGTAGTTTGTTCCAAAGTATCCGTATGATAAAAGAAAACGTGTTTTCACCTGTAGGTTGTAATATGTGTGAGCCAGATCTACTGGACTCAAGAAGTACACGAGGCCATCCGTGGAGGTCCCCAAGGCCTCAAAGAATATCATGAGAAGCTGACTAAACAGCTGGAGGACATTGTGGTGCTGGTGCGTGGCAAGCTGTCCAAGCAAACCCGTGTCACCCTCGGCGCTCTTGTTACCATCGATGTACATGCGATGGATGTAGTGAAAGATCTGGCCAAGAAAGGTGACTCTTAGTAAAATAATTTTTGAATTAGCAAAGACTTTCTGTATAGTATTATACAGAATTTAAACGCGCAAACAATAAAAAACATGGTAAAATCCATAAGAGCTAAAAAACATTAAAATGTATTACATGAATAACCGAAAACTTTAATTTTTGCTTTACCCTTTGTTTATTTTTATTAATATTATTCCTTTGGAGTTTTAGTGTTTTTATGTCCGAATTAACCGACGACGTTTGGACGCTAGATTACGACCAACCTATTTAGTATCACTTGAAGCCCCTGCATCTCATATCCTTTGGATTAGTATACTTGTTCATTTTCATTGTTGTTTTCCATTCCATTTTTTCATTTGACTTGATAAAATATGCATCTAGCAAAACGTCATCATTCTAGATTTTGAAAATTTCTTAGTTGTTTAAACAGTTTTGTGGATCTGAATGCATTTTTCTCGCAGTAACCGAATGTTAATAATGTTTCTAATGTTAACTTATAACATGAATCTTCTACAGGTGTGTCAGAGGAGAACGATTTTGAGTGGTTGTCCCAGCTCCGTTATTACTGGGAGCGAGAAAACTGTATCGTGCGTATTATTAACGCTTCCGTGCAGTACGGGTACGAGTACCTGGGCAACTCGGGCAGGTACTGAGTTTTTATAAGTGAATAATCAGGAGGCTTTTCTTTGATTTACAGTCGATGGGCTCAAGACAACACTGATCTTCAAAAGACTTTGTGAATGCTTAGTTTTTTTGCCGTGACCTAGGACAGTAGCTCGTACAGACCAAATAATTTTTGATCTTGTCATAGAGTTATTTTTGTTTTACTCCCAAAACAAAATGACTTATGAGTATCAGGTGCGCACTCAGCAACTTCCATCAAAAAAGGAATCTCGACATTAAAGATTTTGGCATCGTGCCAGTCATGTGCTCTACCCAATTGTGTGTATTGCAGCAGCTCTATATCTGTTTTGTCAGTTTAGTTAAGTGCTTGTTTTTTCAGTGCCAATAAAACGAAATTATTATTAGAGAAAGACCGGTTGGTGCTTTTGAAATGTTACAGCGAGCCTTTTTGTTTCCTTTTATAGGTTAGTCATCACCCCCCTGACAGACCGATGTTACCGCACCTTAATGGGTGCATTCCATCTCAACCTGGGGGGTGCACCCGAAGGACCGGCCGGCACTGGTAAAACTGAGACAACTAAGGTTTGTAAACAATCAGAAGGAAGGAACTAAAAACTAACGCAGAACGATTTTCATTACTTTTTTTTAAACTTTCACTTATAAAGTCTAGGGAACAACACCAGCTTCCTTTATTAACGGTCTTTGGAGAGACGTTTGTTACGAAATCATATTTTAGATTTTCTTTCACAACAGGATTTGGCAAAAGCTTTGGCTATTCAGTGTGTTGTGTTCAACTGCTCCGATGGTTTGGACTATCTTCAGATGGGAAAAGTAAGTTTTTCTCTTTCACTCATTAGGATAAGAAAACCTCCAACACAAATATCGTTAAACCAGTTGTTGAGGCGATGGTGTTAGTGGATTAAACCTAGCCTCAATTTGTTTTACTGTAAAAGTACGCAAAGTCTACATTCTTATTGAACTAGTTCTCAATTCTAGGCTTTTCACAAGAAAAACTTTATTTGTCTTCGGACGTTATGGTTCATTCTGCACAGCATTATCTGCGAAAAGGCTTACTGGGAACGCGAATGAAGTAAAGAACGTAGCTCACTATTACTATTATTATTATCGTTGTTATTATTGATGTTATTTTTTCAAAAATGTTATTGTTGCTCTTACGGTTGAGTGCTGTCGGAACGTTTTGCTAATACCTTGTACAGTTTTTCAAAGGGCTTGCCTCCTGTGGTGCCTGGGCTTGTTTTGACGAGTTCAACCGTATCGAGTTGGAAGTGTTGTCCGTGGTGGCGCAGCAGATCCTTTGTATTCAGCGTGCGATTGAGATGCACCAAGATCGCTTTATATTTGAAGGCACAGAGCTTAACCTCAACTCCAACTGTTTTGTTGCTATTACCATGAACCCTGGGTATGCCGGAAGATCTGAACTACCAGACAACCTGAAGGTATTTTCCTTAGGACTCTTACATTGTAAACAAATCTTATATTTCTTTTTTGATACGGAAGGAAAGGCAGAGAAAAACGTGATTATACCGAAAGAAAGATAGTGCGAATTTAACATGCGTGGAGTTCGAATAAGAGATTTGATTTCTGGCTTGCTGAATAAACAGATAGGTAAACAGATTTTGTGTTATAAGTATCGATAAACTATAAGTTGAGTTGGTAAGTACTGAATGGGCTGGTTTGATTAAACGATAGATTGATTAGTTGATCACAAAAACGGTTAAACGGACACTACTTGAACTAAATGGATAAATAATATCGGGAAATTTCTCTAGCAATACTTGTTGGTACTCATCGTGTTTTTCTTTTTTTTATTAAACCCGGCAGAAGAGGTTTGGAACTCATCGTGTTTTCCTTTTTTTATTAAATCCGGCAGAGAAGGTTTTTCTCTAATGTTAAAGCAATGGTCGGGCACTGTATTGCGTCGACTTATTAACGTTATCTGTTTACGCTGCCGCAGGTGTTGTTCCGCACTGTTGCTATGATGGTGCCGGACTACGCTCTCATTGGTGAGATCATGCTGTATTCCTACGGTTTTGTGGATGCCAGGAACTTGTCGGTCAAGATTGTCACAACCTACACGCTGTGTTCAGAACAGGTTGGCTAGCTACGCATAGCTCTTTTTCGTAGGTCGTTCAAAACCTGTTTAAACACACTGAGTTCCAGTATACAGTCGAACACTTGGTATCTGTTCTTTTGTAAGAAATATATTGGATGTGGATGTTTGTGTGCCTATGATTTGAGTTATTTTACTCATCTTTTTTCCTAACTGCCCCACCCCTGATATTATTGTTCCACAGCTTTCCTCCCAGTTTCACTACGACTACGGTATGAGAGCAGTGAAAGCAGTACTGGCAGCTGCCGGGAACCTGAAACTGAAGTTTCCTGAAGAAAACGAAAACGTTCTTCTGCTTCGTTCTATCATGGACGTGAATCTTCCAAAGTTCTTGTCCCACGACATTCCGTTATTCCAGGGGATCATCTCAGATTTGTTTCCTGGAATAACTCTACCTAAAGCAGATTACGGCGTGTTTTTGGAAACAGTAAAACAGGTATGCTTGTCGCTGGACATATAGACAAACTTTTACAAGAATCAAAAATATCCTTCTGGCCGTTTACATAGAAACTTCCCCTTTGTATTTGACAGTTTTTGTTAATACTTTTTGTCAGTTTTTTGTTGTCGTATGTAAGAATGGGACTCAAACTTCAACCTGTTTCTAAATCTTTCTGTTAAGGTTTGTGACAAGGACAACTTGCAAATGGTAGACTTCTTCACTGAGAAAATCATCCAGACATTTGAGATGATGATTGTTCGTCACGGGTGAGTGACAAGCTGCTCATAACCCTCCATTTACTTGACAACATTGAAACCTCCCAAACCATTCATTTCTGCCGGTCTTTTTCAGCTTCATGATGGTTGGCGATCCATTTGCTGCAAAAACCAGTGTTCTCATGGTGTTGGCTCAAACCCTGAACCTTTTGTCTGAGAGAAAATACGACGACGAAAATGTGAATAAGGCAAGTGCTGATCATACAACGTACCCCCAAATCTTTTGCTTGCGCTGTAGTCACTCAAGGGAGTTTAACAATTCGAAATTCATCAATATTAAAAATGATTGGCTAGCTTAATGGAGGTATTGTCATTGTGAACATAATTTTATAATAGTTGATGAGTAGTAATCAACCAAATCAGCTAACTACTGTAACACTTTTTGACACTTTGGTTAGTTTCCGTAGCTCGCTATTTCGGGCCGAAAATTCTGTATCAAATTCGAAGGGAATAATGTTTTAGCGATGAATATCGATCAAACAAAGCCTTATCCGGGTTTGTTAGTATGCAGAAAAAGTGTTAAAAAAGCTGTGTATTTTTTGCTGAAGTAGACATTTGCCAGTTATAATTTCTCTGATAGTTAGTGCTTAGTGCTCGATACATACCTCGAAACTTCATCTTCAATAAATCTCCCGCTATACATTTTCTCCTCGGGTAATAATTGTGTGATATATGACCTCTTATCAACCCCCGTGTGTGGCATTTGTTTGAGCCATCGTCTTGATTAATGTATGAAACGTTTGTAACAAGAAATCAAGGTGTGCATAGATCAGTTGCTTACACTACTCAACTCTACACTGCGTTTACGTTTCACAGTACACATTTGTTTCTATACAGGTGTTGTACAGGATTATTAATCCCAAGTCAGTAACTATGGGACAGCTGTTTGGTCAGTTCGACCCAGTATCGCATGAGGTATGGTGTTCTAGTGGACGATTGTCGCAAACCAATTACAGCCTGAAAAACTCGGGAAGATATAAACAGCTGTACATGAGTTTGAGAAATTTTTTTAAAAAATGCTGCATAGTTTGGTTGCTACGTCCTTAGTAACACGAATCCGAATAAGTCCATCATTACGTTCACTCTCATCATCGTTATACATTCACACCACAGTCATGAAAGTATTCTTGATCGCTGTAAACTCCATAGAATATGGGTTATCCATATTAATAGAAACTATAGGTAATCAAATAAATGAGAACCTTTTCATTAGATGTAAATCTTGCCAGTTTGCGTACGATTATCCGATGGCGATGATTTTGAAACCAGCTGTACTTACTCACCTGAAGCAGTGGACACTTTTTATGTATATGGACACTAGTTTTTGTAGAAAGAGTTAACTCGCTTCCTCGACAATCTTTTTCTTTTTTCACGCCGGTAACCATGAACATAGTTATCAGTGTTGCCAAAATGCTAATCATCTCTTTGCAATCACTACCGAAATTGGACTTCGACCTACATAAAACAGTGAAAAGCAAACACAGACTAACCGTCTTACAAGAGGTTCAACTGAAAACAGATTTAAACTGTGCTAAACATAAAACTGATTACGTGCCGTTCCTGTAGTGGACGGATGGTATTGTAGCCAACACATTCCGTGAGTACGCTGCCGACCCGACAGAGACCAAGAAATGGGTGATCTTTGATGGGCCTATCGATACACTGTGGATTGAGAGCATGAACACTGTACTGGATGACAACAAAAAGGTAAGAAGTTATTTTACTTACCCTTGGTGGAATGTCGTGTAACCTTATTTTACCATCTGACCGCCGGTTTAGAATGGCAGATGGTCGTCCCTGCATCCAATTTTTTGTTTCATTCCTAATGCAAAGAGCAGTTAAATACCAAGTAACTGCGAAGGGTATAAAAGAGTACTATGAAACTGTTTTGGGGGGGGGGGCAGCTTTTATTTGTACAAACGTCATGTAAAGTAATTACTAGGCCAGAAAATTTAACAAGTAACAAAAAAATACTATTGCCTCTAACAAAACGTAAAGATCAAACATTCTTAAAGAACGAAGGGATATTTGAGATATTTAAAAATAGTGAAATTCTCACTTTACAACAGTTGTTTTATGTCAGTCTTAAGGCACTATGGTTGTTTATAGTAGCCTTAGTTTCGTACAATTTAATCAAAAGAATTCATGCAAGGTACTTAGACCTGTTTGTTTGGATGTCTTTTGCAGCTCTGTTTGATGAGTGGTGAGATTATCCAGCTGTCGAACGTAATGAGCCTCATCTTCGAGTGCAGAGATTTATCTCAGGCTTCGGTGAGTATTCAATTGCAATCTGTTGTGAATAAAGCGCATTTTACCTACAGTAAAGGGTTTGAATACGTGGATAACTACAGACCACATGAGTTGTAGGTACCGTTTACCCGAACTTTTTTACCCAGGTTCCTCACAAACATCAGGGACTAATCATTTCCAAAACTCTTTTTTCAACAATATGAAGCATAGTAAACCACAGATGACAAATTTATTAAAACCTATCTGCCTGTCTGTCTTTTTAATTATTTGTCTGTCTATATATGTCTGTCTATCTATTGAACAAGACATCCATCCATCCTTCCATTCGTCCGTCTGTCCGTCCGTCCATCTGTCTGTCTATCTGTCTGTCCGTCCGTCCCTCCGTCTGTCTGTCTGTCTGCCTGTTTGTCTATCTGTCTGTCTGTCCGTCCGTCCATCCCTCCGCCAGTCTGTCTGCCAGTCTGTTTGTCTGTCTGTCTGTCTGTCTGTTTGTCTGTCTGCCTGCCTGCTTGTTTGTCTATCTATCCATTTATCAATCTATCCGTCTGATGCATGTATTATATCTTGTGTTTCCAACAGCCGGCCACTGTGAGCAGATGCGGAATGATTTATCTAGAGCCAGCCACCCTTGGCTGGGACCCTCTTCTGCAGAGCTGGGTTAGCACCCTCCCAGAGAAGCTAAAAGATGAATACGCCAAACTGATAATTGCACTGTTCAAGTGGGCGTTGCCTTCTTGCCTCACTTTCATCCGTAAGAACTGCAAAGTAAGTCGAGAGAAACGTTGCCGGCATTTCGCCGAGAGTGTGTCGTTATTGTATGACAGCTTGGTAGTTTTTGCCATTGTTTGATTTGCTTTTTAGTTTTCTGTTACCAAAGTTATGTTTTTGCATGCAAGAACTTGACTCCAAAAGCCACTACAGTCAAGCAACTAGCTGTTTTGGAAATCGAGATGTGCAATGAAGAAATCACATTTTCCTTGTGCATGGTTAACCATTTTCGAACCCCACCCAACAGGAGGCAATCCCTACTCCAGACAGTAACCTGGCTCGATCAATGATGAACTTGTTTGAAGTGATGATGAAGGAAGCCAGTGAGGGACAGGCTGACACCAAACACCTCAAGATATGGATTGTGGTTAGTCTATCAAAGCATTTCAAATTCGGGTTTTTTGTTATCGGTTTTTACTTTGATTAGTTTCAATTGCTTTCCCCAACTTTTAACAGTTTCTCCTTACCCAACTAGTTTTTCATCTGTAGTTTCATATTCTTTTTTTTCAATCCATCCTAGCGTCCATCCGATTTAACAAGGGGTTTTGATTTCGTTCCCATGGTTTCTTCGTCAATAGATGTCGGAGCGATTAAGTCTTTACTTGATAGATTTTTACATGGATTTTGTTAACATTCCTTTCTTAATGCTTTAGTCATCCTTTATGTTTGCCGTGGTTTGGTCTGTTGGTGGATGTGTTGACACAGACAGTCGTTTGAAGTTCGATGCATTCTTCAGAGAGCTTTTAAGTGGAAAAGTTGAGGAGCACCCGATCCCAACAGTTATTGGGAAAATCGATGCGCCAATCCCAGCCGAAGGACTCGTCTACGACTTTTTGTTTGAGGTAAGAATAAACATCTACTCGATGCTTTTTGTTTGCACTTCTTATGATTGATGCAAAGTTTGATTTTCTTTATCCCCTCACGTGAAGTTAATCGTTGGCAGTCAATCTTCATCATGCTAGAAGTAACCTTGGTGTTGAAACAATGGCGATGTACAAGCACGATTGTATGCTTTTTTGAAGTACGTTCTCGTATCCTCAAGTTTTCTATCGATTCAAACGTTCTCAACTACACAGGCAATTCTATAGCCCAGAGACAGCTTAGAGACTTTGAACACATCGTTTTGGGTAGTACGAAATCTGTTGTATGGTTTGTGTGTTTGAGTATCAAAAACGTTTTAACTCAATCGTTACAATGTTGATAGTTTTGTGGTCATTTGAACAGCGCAAGAATCGTGGTTCGTGGATCCACTGGACGAAACTGATCAAGGATTCGTCGCTGGGTGGTAAGGGGAAGAAGATCAGCGAGATCATTGTTCCAACCATGGATACAGCGCGTTATTCGTACATTATGGACCTGATGATTCACAACAACAAGCCCCTGTTGTTTGTCGGACCAACCGGCACTGGCAAGTCTGTCTACGTTAAGGATAAGCTAATGAACGGACTGATGCCAAAGGATCTCTATCTGCCTGTCTTTGTAAACTTTTCTGCACAAACAAGCGCAAACCAAACTCAGGTATGAAACCTCTCTGCTCTACATAAAGTTTCTCGTAGTGATATCAGGAAAGTTGGATACAGACATTTGTTTACAAAGTTAAAATTGCAAACCAAGGCGTTCTAATGTGGTTTAATAGTTGGTCTAATTTTTTTCTCTTTAATGTCTCCGCATTTTCTCAGACAATCAATGTTACATGTAACATGTACTATGATGTAATGTAAACAGATTGTCTGACTCTGGTAGATTGAGTTACGCTGATGTGATGTAAAAGATCGGCTGACTTATATTGAAAAACGTACTTTTGGTGTAGTATTTTTAAGTTGTTGGATATGACAAATGGGGCCACTAAAAGAGTCTCTGAAATTTTTCTTTCTTGGCCGTTATCACAGGATATCATAATGTCAAAACTTGACAAAAGGAGAAAAGGAGTGTTCGGACCTCCAGTTGGGAAAAGGTATGAGAATGGTTTCGTCCATTGTATCCGTAGATGCTATTAAAGAAATTCAGATTCGACAACGACTACCATTGATTATATTGCGCTTGTCGAAAGTTGCGAAGAAATCACTCCATCTCGTTTTGCCGAAATCTTGTCGTCATTTTCTTGTTTAAAACGAGATTTCCAATAAGTACTTGGCGCATGCACTACGGGATTAGCAACAACGAGGTGGCGCGATTTCTTCGCAATTCTGGCACGCGCATTTTGACGAATGGGAAAAACTCGTACTTGTTGTCGAATCTCAAAGTCTGTATTGAGTGACTGAAAAATCCTAATTTTTTTCATTAACTGACTATCTGGCTTCTTCGAGTTTAAGTTACAGCTTAGTTGGAGTTAAGCGGATTTACTAGGTTCTTTTTGCACCGTATGTTTGTAGAGAATGGGCGAAATAAGTATTTTGTAGTACCTTATGTATAAGTCATTTTGTTTTACTTCAGATTCATCATATTTGTTGATGATGTCAACATGCCTGCTCTAGAAAAGTATGGTGCTCAACCTCCAATCGAATTGCTACGTCAGTATTTGGACCATGGAAACTGGTACGACAGAAAGGACACATCAAAGTTGACCCTTATCGACATTCAATTTATTTGCGCGATGGGACCGCCCGGAGGAGGACGAAACCCCGTCAGCCCTCGATTCTTACGTCATTTCAACATAATCTCTGTGGCCACCTTTAACGACGAGACCATGACTAGGATTTTTTCTAGTATAGTCAACTTCTACTTCAGGGTAAGTTTGTATGTGTTTGTGTCTATATGTGCTAGGGAGAGGGCTAGAAATTTCGCCAGTATGTTTTAAAACTTATTTTTAGAGAACAGGATCTGTGCAAATGCCGATCTATTCAAAACTTCATTTTCCTTGCTAGAACAACGAGTTCCCCAATGATGTGTTTTCGACGGCTGGTAGCATTGTGTCAGCAACAATGGAGGTGAGTTTCGTAGTGGGCAAGGTGTTCAATTGCTTTACACTTGTATTTGAAGACTTGTTGTAGCGTGCTGTTACTACTGTATCAGGCACTATAATATTATTTGGGAAAAAAACTGTATCAGGGACTAATACACTGTACCAGGCACTAACACTGTATCAAGGATTAAAACTGTTTGAGGATGAATACTGTACCAGGCACTGTAATAATGTATCAGGCACTATAATACTGTGTCAGGTATCAGGCACTATAATACTGTGTCAGGTATCAGGCACTATAATACTGTGTCAGGTATCAGGCACTATAATACTGTATCGGGCACTTACTCTGTATCAGGCACTAAAACTGTGTTAGGGACTAAAACATAATCAAGGGGACAATAACACTTATCAGCTATCCTCTGTAACTCACGGCTTAGGTGTACAAGCAAGCAATGATAAACCTTCTACCGACGCCAGCCAAGTCACACTATACCTTTAATCTGAGGGATTTTTCAAGAGTAATCTTAGGCGTGCTGCTTATCAAGAAAGAAGCTCTAGAAGACAAGAAAACAATTACCAGGTACAAACAATATGCTTCTCATATATCAAGTCGGGTTCTTTTAATGACCCTCCGTTAGCTGGAAAATGTATTGTTTGCTAAACGAACAATGCGGTAAAGCTCGGCATCGAGATAGGAGTTGACGAGGAGATGATACAAAGCAACGTATGCCCACAGTATTGAAACTAGTAAATTATTTCTGTCTTACGATACTCTGTCTTTACAATGAGTTCAAATACGTGTGAAACACAGCCTATGTTAGATTGATTGTTGATCAGTTTTGTTTTTTCAACAGGCTTTGGGTGCACGAAGTTTACCGTGTTTTTTACGATCGTCTGGTTGATGATAATGATCGAGCGTGGTTGCAAGGGTTTGTAGTCGCTCAGAGTATTTTTGTGTTTGTGAATTTATTGGCAAGGGTAAATATCAAAATCAGTTAATTTATTTCTTTTTATAGTTTGCTCAAGAAAGTAACAAAAGAACATTTTAAGGACGACTTTGATAGTCTTTTCAAGCACTTGACCAGCGGCAAGACGGTACGTTAACATGTTTATTACCATATTTACACTGGGTGCATTCTCACGTGAGTGATTTTCAGAAAGGCCCTCTTAAAATGAGAGTAACAAATAGTTAAAGTGCTGCTGAAGCGAAACCTTTAATCTGTTGTAAAACGTCTAAAGTTAAAGTTTGCGCTAACACACTTGTTACTAGTTATCAAAATAGAGAATTTACGAACTCAGAATGCCTGTTTTAGCGCCAAAGCTGCGAAACCGTTTAAGCTCATTAGATATGTGTGATGTCACATGATTTGAAAGTAGGAAGATTCCCATCAAACTCATACGATCATGGCGCAGTTTGCGTGGCTGCTGGCCCAGTGTTTGAGCAAAAATCTCACTTGTTCTCTGTAAACGCTAGCATAGAGCAGTCATCGTACGCTTTGAATTTTATTCGCAATGAATGAAGACCTTAGAATGGTAAGGTAGCACTTTTATCAATTTATAGTCGAATAGAAGTTTTGGAAAAGCCCTTTTAAAAAGCAATAAAATACCAATGACATGCAAAGAGGCTTCAGTAGCACTTTGAAAACACACATAGTTAAGTACAACGTTCAAAAGGTTAAAGCATCTGTCTATTAAGAGTTACATTAATCTATTTGAAAATCGAATATGAAAATAACCAAACTCGAATGAAATATTAGACTTATTTCTGAATTCGTTCAAAGTTTTGGATGATCTAAGGCCTTCGCTTGGTAAGTTCCAGTCATGGAAGGCGTTAGACGCTAGTCTCTGTCTTCTCTGGACAATTGTGCCTCATTGCCCGCAAACGCAGTTTACTTTTTTTCTGTTGTATTTATGAGTTTCTTGATAGATGTTAAGATTTAGGCCTTAACTTCACATGCCGTTCAAACTATAAATTTATGAATGACAAGCTTTCTCGATCCCTGACCAAGGTCTTCAACGTATTGTTAGCTGACGAGTAAGGGCTGTGATTGAGAACTGTTTTCACCGCTTGTGGTGGGAAACCTGGAGAGTTGCAATGCATGTCATGTTGTATTGATTTTCCAAGACAAGGTCGCTGTAGTCGAAAAGTGGTGATACAAAACTCGTAGAACATAACTCATGCTCAGTGCGGGAGTAGATGTTTTATACATTTAGGAGCCCGAGCCATTTGTTGAGTAGAGGTTGTCCACTTGCTCAGACGATGTCACTGCAGTTGTAGGTGGCAATAATGTCAGACCGAGATCACAGAAACCTTCAACATTTTCAACTGTTGTACCTTTTACGCAAACTGTAGTGGTGATTATGTTAGCAAATTTTCAGCTGCTCTTTCTAATCATCGCTTTGGTTTCTGTAGTGTTCAGTGTTACCTTGTTCCTTGAAGCCAGTTGCAAACTGTTTGGAGATCAGCATTTAGTTTCTCCTCCAAATTACTAGGGAAACGATACAATATCATGTCGTCTGCCTAAAGGAATACTTTGATGTAGAGGCCTAGGATGCTATCCAGTGGGACTCCAAGTTTGCAGAGAAGCTTATCAAATAGTTCTGCGCCACAACATGTTCTCAGCATTCGTAAGCTCAAATAAGATTTAAACCATACTTGATCGTCATCATTGTTCGTGAGGTGTCGGTGAATCTTTTCGGTTTTTCACAAGTCGAGTTAAATCAAGCGCTCTATTAGTATTCAAAAGCTTCCGTTTTGATTAGTTTTGTCCTCCCTGCGAAGTAAAGCCCCCGTTAAAATCGTCGATCATGATTAAATCTGTTCGAATAGTCTGTGATGATAAGGAAAACTTCAGAGAGGAAATACAAATTTTCTTTTGTTTTAGAAAGTTGCCATTTGATTACACTTTCTAGATCATGGGGAATAATCATAAGTCCAAGACTTGTTAACAATAATGACAACTGGACCAGTAGAAGCAATAAAGTACCAAATTGTCGATTTTATTAATTTTAGCCATAATGTTAGTGTCAACAGTTGTAAATGGTCGCGTGGCGAGTAACTTCTTGTACTTAGTTGTTTTCTCTTACCTTTTAGGCGAGTGAGGACGATATGAGAAGCTTAATGTTCTGTGACTTTCTCAATCCAGACGCGGTAAGTTTTTTCTTGTATTGATAAACGAACAACATAGCCTTCTAAATTTGGCCAAGCATAACAATAAATCAATTTTTTGTTCAGCTTGCTGAAGATCGCTTGTACAGCGAAGTAAAAGATATCGACGAGTTGTACAAACTGGTTGAGGCCTATCTAGATGAATACAATCAAACTCACAAAACGCAGATGAAACTTGTCGTTTTCAGGTATGGCCATTGATTGGTGTTATGAGTTCTTGAATTTTTTTATCCTGCTCTTGTTTCTTTGTTATACTGATTCTCTTCTTCTAACGTTCACTACCTCGTTTGTTTTGTTCCTGGTTTTGATTTTTCTTAGCTTGTTTGAAAGCCTTAGCTTTAGAGCTGCTACCAACTCAACTCCCACCTTGAGGTTAACCTCTTCTACTCTTGTCAAAAGGTATGTGCTGGAGCACTTGGTTCGTATCAGTCGTGTACTCAAACAACCAGGAGGTAACGCACTGCTGGTGGGGGTTGGTGGAAGTGGTCGACAGTCACTTTCACGCTTGGCCGCTTCAATATCGGGATTCATTGTCTTCCAGCCCGAGATTTCCAAGAGCTACGGCATGGCTGAATGGCGAGAGGATATAAAGGTAAGTAACAATTACAATGACGGTGGTATGGTTACAGTATCAGGAATAATGATAATAATAATAATAATAATAATAATAATAATAATAATAGTAATAATAATAATAAAGATAATGAAGGTAATGAAGAAGATTGTTGGAGTTAGGGTTGTGCTGTGACTAAGGCGATGGTGGTAACGTCATGATATCTATCTCGGAAGGTTTTGCCTTTTGTCTCGTTGTTAAAGGAGGTCGGCCTTATGCTGCTTACACTATTATCAGTCAGCGGAGAACTAACTTCCGGCAACTGCTGATTATGACCAATCTCTTTAAGCCACTTGAAATTGAGCCTGATTTAACTCAACCCTTCATTTACCAGAAGTTGCAGCTAAAGTCATGAAATAATGTTGGTAGCTTAGAAGCTTCATTAAGACTTTGCGGCGGTATACCTTTTAACCATTTTCTTTCTACAATTAATTGAAACCATTCCTGGTACGGTTAGGAAATACGAAAGAAGGAAACAGTATATATGAAATATGACATGAAAAATTATAGTCAAGTTCGCCGCCAACATGCGATTTGCCGCACAGAAAATGATGACTCATTACTTAATGTTTCAGTGATGACAAGTTATGACCCCTTTTTTTCTTTTCAGTCTTCTTTTTGCTCCTCATCGAAGCCGTGGTTTTATAGACTAGTTCAACCAATAAGCAGGCGATCTTACTAATGTCATTTGTAAAAAGTTAAATTAAGTTTTTATTATCCTTTTTCCATATATACAGACGTTGTTGAAGAGTGCCGGTGCCCAGCTGAAGCCCACCGTGTTCCTACTCACGGATACGCAGATCAAGGAGGAATCGTTCCTGGAGGATGTGGACAGCTTGCTCAACACAGGAGAAGTGCCCAACCTCTTCACAGTGGAGGAGAAAGTTGAGCTCATTGAAGTGAGAGCACTTTTCAAATGTAGTCTAGTGTTTAGCTAAATTGAGGACAAAGATTATCAGCACATACACAATGGCAACTTGACTCTTGTTTCATCCTTACTCTGACACTGTCACTTTTCTACTTCCTTAGATGGTACGACCTACTGCCCAAGCCCAAGCTGATGATAAGAACGCCGAGTTCTCTCCATTGGCTCTTTTCAACTTTTTTGTCAATGCCTGCAAGGAAAATCTCCACATCATGTTGTGTATGAGCCCGATCGGCGATGCGTTTCGCAACCGGCTCCGTCAGTTCCCAGCTCTTATTAACTGTTGCACTATTGACTGGTTCCAGCCTTGGCCAGAGGACGCGCTGGAAATGGTTGCCAACAAGTTTCTTGAGGATGTTGAAATGAATGAAAACGAACGGAAGGAGGTTGTTCCAATCTGTCAGTATTTCCACACCAGTGCGCGCCATTTGTCAGAAAAGTAAGCTTATGGATCGACAATGAAATTTTCATCAACCTTTCTTTCGCCTCTAAACAATATCTGTTTGCAGATTTTTCCTAAAACCTACCTTCACCAGTTACCTATAAGTGTTACGAAGCTAACAGAGATTGTTGTTTTGATTCACTAACAGGTATCTAGATAAACTGGGAAGACACAACTACGTGACACCTACCTCTTATCTTGAGCTCATATCCTCACTTAAGACTTTGTTGGGGAAGAAGAGAGATGAGGTAAGAACACTCCACAATCAAGCGTCAAAGTATAAATATTAATGAGAACCCGGTTTGAGCAAAATCTCTGCTAATTATGTAGTTTGTTATGTAATTTTTTCCTCCGTACAATTTCAATAAAACCAGTGAAAATTTTGTAGACAAAATTTGTGATCTACAAAATTTGTGACTTGAATCTCTTAAACCACACCCCGCGAGTATAATACTAAACTTGAACTTATTTTCCGTCCAATGCAGGTGATGAAAGCCAAGCGAAGATACGAAGTGGGGCTGGAAAAACTTGCCTTTGCGGCTTCACAGGTACGATATGTATGATACTGAGAGAAAACGTTCTCTAATGGCAGTAATATGTCCCTATAGAATCGTAGTTAGATTTATTAGTTTTCAAGGTGCCTGCTTCTTCTTTCGACGTTATTGTACAATGATCTATTCCTAAGTGTTTGGCTGCAAATTGTTGACTTTAACTCAAAATATTTTAAATGGTTTAACTCCAAGTGTAATCTTTCGACGTATTCCGATTGGTGAAACTCTCCAATGGAATTTTAAAAAAGTACATAGTACATGTCATTCATCTCCAAGATATCCAATGGGAATGCTTGAATAACAATGTTCACGTTTGTGGCAAATAAGTTTTATTTAACTATTGGAGGTATTTTGTTTTCAACATGAAGTACGTTACAGTAACAGTTTTTGGTTTGTTCAGGTGGCTGATATGCAGAAGGAGCTCGAGGAGCTGCAGCCGCAGCTTGTAAAGGCCTCTGCCGAGAACGAGAAAATGATGACGGTTAGTTTGACCTTCGTTGGTGTGAGAAGGATTTTGTGTTCTTCTTTCTTTATAAAGCACCGTGATGAGTGTACAACATGTTGTAAGTTCTGTGTGTCCATTCCAGATTATCGAGAAGGAGTCTGCTGAAGTGGAGGCGAGGAGCGAGGTGGTGAGGGAGGATGAGGCTGTGGCTAATGCCAAGGCGGCTGACGCGCAAGCATTGAAAGACGAGTGTGAAAGCGACCTGGCGGAGGCGATCCCCGCCCTGGAGGCAGCTCTGGCTGCATTGAACACGTTGAAGGTATTGTTGTGCAACAGATATGGTCGATGCTGTTAGAAGTTGCTCGGTTTGGGAAAGAACAACAAAAAAAAGCTAAGCTTGTACTTTGTTTAGTTTTTAATGTAACAAATATTTTAACTCGATTTATCATTGGTTGAACTGCGTAAGTCAATGTGTTTTTTGCAAAGGTTTAAAAGAACAATAGCCAAATTCTCCTTGTCATGTTATTCAGTGCTGAGTAATATTTATCACGGTATAGCCAGCTTTAGTTTCTAACAAGTTTAAACGATCCATCATATTCAGGCTAACATGAAAACTACAGTAAGAACGAAAAAAACGTCGTAGCTTACTGGTTGTTTGTTGCGTAACCTTATCTTCTCTGTTATTCAGCCGGCAGATATCACCATTGTCAAAGCCATGGCAAACCCTCCTGCGGGCGTAAAACTGGTGATGGCAGCCGTCTGCGTTATGAGAGACATCAAGCCAGAGAAGATACCAGACCCGGCGGGGACTGGGAAGAAGGTGTTAGATTTCTGGGCACCCTCCAAGAAACTGCTTGGTGACATGAACTTCTTGAACTCCCTGAAGGAGTACGATAAGGATAACATCCCGGTGTGTAGTTATTGCCAGTTCATCACACCTAGAGCTAGAGTCGTTAGTTTAGCTTTGTTTTTTTTCTATTGAAATTTTCATTCTTTACTCGTGACAAATATCACACACTTTTCCTGATGGCAG
>JANVCF010181836.1:0-10356 GCA_025388745.1 Hydrozoanthus gracilis
TACTACTACTACTACTACTACTACTGCTACTACTAAGACAGAACAAAGCCGAATGTAGAGCAGCTACCGACTCAATTTATTTCGTCTAAATCATCGCCTGTACTTTTTAAAAACGAACTTAAATCTACGTGTGTTATGAAACGAGTAAACGAGACAGAGTCAGGAATCAACTCGGCAGTGTCAAAAGTAGAAAGTATTCTGCTCTTTGCAGCCAAAAGCTCATTACAACGTAAAACGCTAAAACGAAGATGCAAGTTAGTGAAACGTGTTAATAAGAAATAGTAGTATTCGGGTTGGCGGTTCTGGACCACTTTGACCTTGGGAATTGCTTCGGGCACCACCCCACAATCACGTGATACTTCTTGCCTGATCACGTGATAATTGGCAATTCCCAAGGTCAAAGTAATTCAGAACCCCCACTCCCTATACTACGTTACATGAGAATTAGAAAAGAGTTACATTAGAATTAGACAATAATTACATGAGAATTAGATAAGAATTACATGAGAATTAGATTCGAGTATTTATTATAGGTTCATTTTGAGAATCTGCTGACTGAATTTATTGCGGGCTCATTGTTAGAGCTGATAAAGAATATTGCGGGCTCATAGACTTCTTATTAGATAATAGCTATGAACGTCTTATTAGAGAAATATATCGTATTATATCAGTAATTCGATAAATTTCTTATTAGAAAAATACGTCGTATTATTGTATAAGTAATTTATGATGGGTGAGGCAACCGCTAGATTGACGTCTTTGTTTAGGCGTGGACTTATTACTTTGGTTGAATTAAATGAAGCCTTTGCTAATATCGAAGCAAGAAATCATTTTGCGTTTTGTTGAGATGCCCTACACCATCGGGCGATACTTAAGATCGTTTATATCATGAACATACGAGATAAACAATCTGATCCTTTAGTTTTCTTATATAAGATTGCTAAAGATGTTATCACCGATACGTTGAAAGAAGAACTAAGAGATCTAGGTAATCTCAAATTTCAATTAGCTTTGAAGGTAAAGTTGCCTAAGGTAAAGATGGATGGGAATTTAGATTTGTCAACGCCGGTCTTAAGAAGCAAACAGCACGTACTACTAAGTGATGCAAATGAGGATGCTATTAATCAAGCTTTTGCAGAAATCCTTCGAACTTTAGATGTCTTTACGAATGAAGGATCTGGATGGGTTATTAATCATGTAGATGTTCTTTGGTTAGACGTTGCAAGATGTCAACCACTCGTTGGAAGCACGTAAAGCCATTACCAAAGTTACTTCAAAGCAAGAAGGCGATCGTGAACGTAAAGAACAGAGATAATCAATGTCTTTGGTGGGCTATACGTTCTGCTTTATTTCCAGTATCAGTTCATTCAGATAGGCCGTCTAAATATCCATTAGAATAGCCTTGATATTGAAGGCATCTACTTCCTAACGCCTGTTAGTCAAATAAGTAAAGTTGAAAACAAAACTAATCTTCCTATTAATGTTCTTGGTTATGTGAATCATAATTTTGTAATCTATTATGCCAGTAAAAGAACTGATAGGACTATTAACTTGCTACTTATGGATGATCACTATGTGTGGATTAAATATTTGAATCGATTACTTTATGACCAAACAAAACATAAAGGGCGAAAGTACTTCTGTGTACGTTGTTTCTCCTATTATACAACTGAATAACTCCTTCGCCAACATACAGCCTATTGTAATGCTTTATCTAATGCTCCTACTGTTCGAATTCAAATGCAAACAGAAAAGAATAAGACGTTATTATTCAATAACTATAAGCAAACATAAACAATTGCCTGTGCCTTACGTCACTTAAGCAGATTTTGAGTCTTTGATTAAACATCTTCAAGGTCCAAACAAGAATGATATAAATACAGTCAGTACATCTCTTCATGAAGCATGTTCGTATAGCTATATTGTGTTTCGTTCTGATGGGCAAGTTAATAATCCTGTTACGTATAGAGGTCCAGATGCTGCTGGACATTTCTTACGCTGTTTGAAAGAAGAAGATAAGATCGTAGAAGACTTAAGGAATCCTAAAGCCATGTTACCTTTAACAGCAGAAGATTGTACTTGTCTTCGTGAAGCTACTATGTGTTATATATGTGATAAGCCGTTCGTAAAAGAAAGTAAGGATAGAAAAGTTTGCGATCACGATCACATCACAGGTAAGTTTCGCGGCCCCTCTCTTTATACTTGTAATTTGAAGTTGCGAATTGATGTACGTCATATTCACATTCCTGTTATATTACACAACTGGAGGAATAATGACTCTCACTTAATCAGGCAATCGTTCACTAAAGTAGGTGATGATAACTTGTCTTGTATTCCAAATAATTCAGAGAAGTATGTTAATTTCTTTCTCGTTTGGAAAATTAAGATTCATTGATTCTGCTCAACTCTTATTAGTTTCGTTAGATAAGTTAGTATCCTCGAGTAAAATAGACGCACTTAAGAAAACAAAACTACTTGTATCAGATACTGAGGAACAGAATCTTCTTTTGAGAAAAGGTGTTTATCCTTACGAGTACATGGATTCGTGGAATCGATTTAATGAGACAAGATTGCCAGAAAAGGACCTATTTTACAGCCATTCAAAAGATTCTCATGTTTGTGATGCTGGTTATGCTGATGGAAACAAAGTCCACGATAAGTTCAAATGTCAAAACGTGGAAGATTATAGTGATCTTAATTGTAAGACAGACACTTTGCTTCTTGCTGATGTTTTCGAATCTTTTAGAAAGTTATCCCTGCAAATGTATAAATTAGATCCTGCGCATTATTTTAGTAGTTATGGATTATCATGGGATGCTCTACTAAAGAAAACAGATGCTTAATCGGATCTGTTACGAACTACGATCAGTTCTTGTTTGTTGAAAAAAGTCTTCGATGAGGCATCAGTACAGCTATTCAGAGATATTGTAAAGCCAATAATAAATATCTCGAAGATTATGATGATACACTCTTGACTAGTTTCATACAATACTACGACGCTAATAACTTGTATAGTTGGGCTATGAGCCAATACTTACCTATATGTCTAACTTTAAATGGGCTGAGATATCAATAGAGCAATTACAAAGTCACCCAGCTGAAGACCCTATTGGTTATTTTCTCGAAGTCGATCTCGAATACCCACCTTCTTTACATGACATCCACAGTGATTACCCATTAGCTCCAGAAAAAGTGATGGTGGAAGACAAATGGTTATCGGAGTATAAAAGAAGACTTTTTAAGGGCCCACAAGCTAAAGTGTACAAGCTAGTATCCAACTTACGTGGCAAGAACAGATATGTTCTTCATTACAGAAATTTACAATTGTATTTGTCTTTAGGCATGCGTTTGACTAAGATACACTAGACGTTGAATTTCAGTCAAGGACCATGGATTCGATCGTACATTATGGTGAATACAGAATTAAGAAAAGAAGCCACTTTGAATTTTGAGAAAGATTTCTATAAACTCATGAACAATAGTGTTTTTGGCAAGACGATGGGAAACTTACGAAAGAGAATCGACGTTCGCTTAGTTCGTGCCTGTGAAGAAGATCGACTTAAGAAACTAATTGCAAGTCCGTTGTATGCTAGGTCAAGTATCTTTGACAATGATCTTGCAGCGGTGCAAATGCATAAGAACAGCTTAGAACTAGACAGGCATATCTATGTTGGAATGACGGTTCTAGACCTGAGTTAGTACTTAATGTATGTTTTCTTCTATAATTACTTGAAACAAAAGTATGGTCCCAATTGTACTCTTCTTTATACTGATACAGACTCTTATTTCTCGAAATTAAGACGCAAGATGTTTAACAAGACATGCTCGAGGATATTGATCTTTACGACACGTCGGATTATCAATTTGAACATTTCCTGCATAGCAGGAGAAATAAAAAAGTGATAGGAAAAATGAAAGACGAATGTGCAGGAATACCTATTTCCGAACACACCGCATCAAGGTAAAAAATGTATTCTATTATAGAAAACGGAGCTAACATTAAGAAAGCAAAAGGAGTGAAAAAAGTGGTTGTGATAAGCAACTCAAACATGAACAATATAAGAAAGCTTTATTGATTCTATGATTTATAAACATAACATGCAAGTATTAAGATCGATCAAGCACACCATTTATGGACAATACGTTCAAAGTTTCATTGTCTCCATTCGAAAGTAAGAGGTATATTCTCGAAAATAAAACACACACCTTAGCTTACGAACATCAACGATTAGGTAATTGAGTGTCAGGAGATACGACTTGTAATTCTTCTCTAACGGATCCTCGCTTAGGTCCATCCAATGGGTAGTATAATACTGGTTCGTCGTGTTTTATCATGATGTTCCCAATTTGATATGCTTCGAGAGACCACACTGGATCCGTTGCTCGACGTCGGCCACCTTCGAGTTCTCCAGGCTTATAAAAATAACGAACTAGTGTTCTAGAAGGTAACTATTTTCGTTCGAATCAACAGGTCTTCTAGGAGAGGAAGGTTCTTGTGTTAGTTCCTTGCGTTTTATTGCATCCTTAGGTCGAAGTCCTATTAGCCGTGTGACTTCTCCATTGAGTGCCGCTACTACTTCAGGCAAGCGCCTTACCCATTCAACAGATCTCTTTTCTAGATGTGCCATTTCTTGTCCGTATTGGTAACCAAAAAGACGTTCGGCGAGAGTCCTATTCCACCGCTCAACAATCGCTTGATCGCGATGCACGTTAATACGTCCGCGTCGTACTTTAGTACCATGTTTCGCAAGTAGTTGACTTACTACGTCCATGAATTCGCGACCCGGGTCAACTTGAAGCAATTTAGGCCATGTTAGAGGCCCACTTTCGTAAATTTTCTCGAGAGTATGAGCAACTTCTTTCGCCTCTTTTGTAGTCAATGCTTCTGCTTCTTTACACCTCGATGCAACGTCAACAACGGTTAAAGCGTATACGTACTTGTATGTCTTTCGTCCGATCTTATCGTGAGGATGAAAAAGTATGTCAGCTTGATGAGCCTCGTTAGGCCTTCTTACGTCAAGTTTGACTCTTGGAATCTTTCTTAGAGATGGTAAATAGATTTGCCATACTCCTTGCTTCTCGAGCCAATTTCGCGCCTTCTTTTCGGAAACCTTAGCTGTGCTAGTAAGTTTTCTAATGGCTGCATATCTTTTTCAATAACCTTGGGGGCTGTAATACACCGAAGCAAGTCTTGTATTTATTTCCTCGTTTTTTTAGCCGCCTGCAAGGTCCAGTAATCATCGAAGATTTTGTTTTGTAGTTCAGGAGATTCATCAGCGAGCCCGAGTCCCAGTTTTTGTTTAATATTAATGGCATTTCGTGCAAGAGCATGCCCCCATTGTCTTTCTTTCTATGGTATTTTGTCGAGAGCTTGAACCATTCTTTTGTCTGCTGCGAGTTTCTTTTTTTTTATCATTGCCAGCAAGCGAGTAATCAACGTCGTGTTGCATACAAATAGCATCTGCAGATCCACTAGGTTGGTCATACACAACAAGAATCTTACCTTCTTCATCGAAAGTAAGTTGCTTCGATAAGTCATTAGCAGGACCACAATATTTGTAACCAGGCACAGTGAAGCCTCGTTTTCCATGAGGTATTTTCATGATAGCTTTGTGGATATCAAATCCTTTTCCAGTCATGGCTGGCTGCAAGCCGCTTACAAATCTGCTTTTTCTTGCACCACAACTAGCACAAATTGTTTTTAAGATTCAAGTTCCATTTTTACCCAAGGACCACTTTTCTGTCCCGGACACGTCTGGCGTCATCTTCTTTTCACGCAACTCACAGTAACTCATTTTGCTTTTTATATACTAAATCAAATAAAAAAGTTTTCTACGAAAGCATGACCTGTTTGCGCAGAATGTGCTAGCTTAGCAAAAGGTACGCCGCGTTGTCTCTCGATCAAGAAATAAAAACACACCAACCACACAAAGTCGTATCGCGATCTTGCAGATCGTCTATATTGTATTTAATAGGAGGCCGCAACCATTGTACAACTTCAATAGGTGGTGGTAAACCAAAGGAATCACAATATTCTGAGTCCGTCTGCTGGACTCGATAAGCGACCCAATGTGTTCCAGGATTTGACCAATCATCGAAATTTAGAATACCACTATCCTGTGTTTCTTTTGTTTTGTTACTTAGTGTATCACGAGACAACGGACCTTTAAAATTCCTAATGTTAAATAATCGAACTAATCGGACGAGATCACGCCCACTCAAAGGTCCAGGCAGTCTCGCCTGAAAGGCCTCTAGCTTCTTTGCCGCCTGCAAGGCCTGCAAGGCTTTTACAGAATATCGCCTAATATTGGAATTCCAAGGAATGGGCTTTTTGGGCCTAACATAAGTCCCTTACCTTTTTGCTTTTTTTTTCTTAGTTCTTTTGCCTACGTGTACATTCACTGATCTACTTGGCGTATTGTCTATTTGCAAACAACGCCCATCTATTTGTAAGCCTGAACCAGTGAGTGCTTTCGCCAAAAGAGGCACACAAATACTTGCTAAGAGAGTACCTAGGACTCCTCCTCGTTGGTTCTTATTCAATTGCACTAAAGCAAGACCTTGTCCTTCTTGCAAGCTCGCAACAATTTGTTTCTTCTGTTTGTCAGTGAGTAAGCTTTTGTATTCGATTAGTTTATTCACTTTTTCGTGGGGAATCCCAAAAAGTCCAAAACCATCTTTGTTAAATAACTCATTAATACCGAGAGATCCAAAAAACATGTAAAGAACCAATGCCTAATACTTTTGCAATAGGTCCTATACTTTCTAGTTGCCTGTTTGTAATCAAAATAGGATCAGGACCTTGAAAGTTGTTCATTCTTCAAAGACAACGTAACAGGCATTCTTGCTTGCTACACTTTGGTTAGTTTCTTCTTTTGTCCGTTCGTCAACTGGACGCCAATTCTTACGTAAGACATGCTTACGTTTATATATATAAGTAGCACAAAAAATCATACTAATATGGATATGGTTACATTAAAGAAGAGATTGGAACAACAGCTAAAAGCGAATCATTTATCAAAGAAATACAAGAAGCAACTTCTCTTGCTCATAATAAAGAACAAGATGCTTACATCAGACAACAAGCCCTTTTTGCACCTCTCTTAGATGCTCGGCAGCGACAGCCAGAGCCACAGCCAGAGCCACAAGCACAGGCAGAAGCAGCACAGCCAGAACTGCAAGCAAAGGTTCTACCTAAGATACAATTTTATGATCGCGAACGACAGTTGTCTAGAGAGTATGGAATACCTGCTTTCCAATTTGCTATTAGTACGCACATCAAAAAAGAGACTATAAAAAAGGCCAGTACTGCTAATAAACGACTTGGATCACAAAAAAGAAGCACAAAAGATGAACTAGAGAAAAAAATCCTAGACGAAAAGATTGACACCATTCGAAAGTATTCAAAGGCTTTGAAAGGATGGGTGAAGGATAAAAAAGGATCGGGTGTCTTCTTCTTTGATTCGCCTGATCAATTAGTTGAACGCCGCGAGCTTCTTGGTGCTTCTCTTGATGCTGGAAATAATTCCCTTCAAGTACGACAAGACGTTTCTGCTATCTCACATAAGATGCGAGACATTGGACTCTTAACCAACAAAAAACTTAACCAATTTATACAACGTTATGATTTATTAGCCATCTAATCCGACAGCTCTTTTGTTTTCGTATTTGTATAGCTCAATTATAAATAGCCGTCCGCAGGACCATGGAGCAACCTATTTTCATATCTAACATTAATAGAGAAACGATCAGGGATTCAAAACCTGAATCCTTTTCGATACGCTTTGTGCCTCCTCTTATTTTACCAGAAGAAAACAAAAATGAAATTGGATTTGATAAAGGTACGATGGCTTATTCGTGGCACAATGTGACGCAAAAACGAGGAAACGATAGTCTCAAGTATTCTCACGATTCTGGAAAATCGTGGAATGTAGTTACGTTTCCAAATGGGGCTTATTCTTATGCTGATTTGTCAGACTACATCTAAAATAAGTTAGTGGTGAATGGACATGCTACGTCATCCAATGCAAACGAAAAAGTGTCCATGACTTTTGTACTTACCACCTATCGAGTGATCATCGAACTTGCTTCTATGTTTCAACTCGATCTTAGAAATGGAAGCTTTGCCTCTTTAATGGGCTTCGACCAAAAGATAGTGACTGCAACAGAGTACGGCTCCGTCTTGCCTAACATAACAGCAGGCGTAGATGAAGGGCACTACGTTGATCTTACTAAGGACGAACAAGTAGGTTCTGGCGCTGTAAAAGACTTTTTCAAAAGAACATTTACTACTACTACTACTACTAATACCGCTGCTACTGTTACTACTATTACTACTTTTACTACTACTACTACTACTACTACTACTACTACTACTACTACTACTACTACTACTACTACTACTTCTACTACTATTACTTCTACTCATAAATGATTTGGCAAACTGCCTCGATAAAGCAAACACAACAATATGTGCACTTTAACTTTTAGTGCATGTCATACTACCAGCCTTGAATCGCAAACCAACAATGAACTAAAACAGCTGAATCATTGGCTCATTGCAAATAGTTATGTTGACCAAGACACCTTAGTTAGTATATATAAGGCACTTATCCAGCCACATCTTGAATATGGCTATATTGTTTGGGATGGGCTGAATAAGGGCCTTATATCAAAGTTGCAAAGATTACAAAATCGATGAACCTTTTTATAAATAATGTTTTAAAAACTGATTTTGTTTTAATGACTGATACATGAACTTGTAAGTATTAACTAGGTTTTAAAAAAAAAAAACTCCAGGAAGGAAAATACAAACAGCTAGAAAGTACTGACGGCATCTCTACTTCCATTTGGAAATCCTTAAAATATTTTCCTGATACCGTTGCGGAAAAAAGATTCCACCAATTTAGCAGGAGAAAAGCATCAAGTGCCAGATGAAAATATACAGTGCAATCAAAATCACATTGATCTTTTGGAAAAAGCTGCGATTAAAACCCATTTCCTTTTCAGTTGACGGAGGATTTACCCCCTGGCGAAATAAGGGTAGCTGTTCTAAGACTTGTGGTAGCGGAATACAAAGACAGCAGCGGACGTGCACCAACCCGCCTCCATCTAATGGTGGCAAAGCGTGTTCTGGACCAACACAACGAACTGTGTCTTGTAACAAACAGGCTTGTCCGGGTAATTTCAATAACTGACTATCTGTAGTGTTTTTATGTATTCGGTTGTTTCTTGTTCAATTTCAACTTTCATTTTCCCAGGTTCTGTTGATGCTGTAAAAACAAGAATCTTAATGAACGAGATATGTAGTCTTAAAAACATAACTCGAACCGTAGCACTACTTTAACAAGTGTCTTATCGAGGTTAAGTTTTTGGTTTTGCTATTTTTGTATTTGTGAGTTCCTTTGTCCTAAATTCAACAAGGTCTGGAAATTAGTTGGTGAGAACGTTCTTTGATAAAGTGAGCTAGTTTGCAACGCGTTAACACTAGTGGTCTGTTTTCCCTTCGAGAAAAAAGTTTTCAGTTGTTTTCTCAGCCAAGCTGCGATTAAAACCCCAGTTATTTTTAAGTTGACGGAGGATTTTCCCCCTGGCGAAATGAGGGTATCTGTTCTAAGAGTTGTGGTGGTGGTATACAAAATCAGCAGCGGACGTGCACCAACCCGCCTCCATCTAACGGTGGCAAAGCGTGTTCTGGACCAACACAACAAAGTGCATCGTGTAACACACAATTTTGTGTGCCGGGTAATTTGATTATTGAATTGTTCTTAGTTATCATTATTCGATTGTGTTCAATAGTTTTTCTGTCTTTCAGTTTTTTTTTGTGCTGTATGAGTAGTTGTCGCACAAACAATATTATCATACAAAAATGAGTTATTGTTCTTACCAAAAATCATAGCTCAAAACTTAAAAAGCCTATTTCAAGTTTGATCAAAACGTTGTAAGTGATTGATTTGCAACGAAGAGAATCAAATGTCTTAAATCAGTAGATCATACAGTGCTGTCTCTGTGACAGTTATTTTTCCTCATAAGTTGGAACCTCTATAAATAAGATTTGCAACAGAAGTTATTTGTTCTCTCTTCGAGAAAAATGCCTTCAGTTGTTTTCCCAGCCAAACTGCAATTAAAACCCCATTTGTCTTTCAGTTGACGGAGGATTTTCCACCTGGCAAAATGAGGGTAACTGTTCTAAGAGTTGTGGTGGTGGAATACAAAGACAGCAGCGGACGTGCACCAACCCGACCCAATCTAACGGAGGAAAAGCATGTTCTGAACCAATACAACAAAGTGCATCGTGTAACACACAATTTTGTGTGCCGGGTAATTTGATTATTGAATTGTTCTTAGTTATCATTA